>VZUI01041538.1:0-259712 GCA_013401135.1 Cettia cetti | reverse complement strand
CGCCGCCGCGCCCCATTGGCCGTCGGGCTGACGGCGGCCCCGCCCCGCGGCCCCGCCCCGCTGCCGTAAAGCCACGGAGGAGTGGGGGGGCGGCTTTGCGACAGGGGGTGGCGGCGGCGGTTCCGGCGCTGTGACGGAGCGGAGTTTGGGCCTAGCGGTCCTCCGGGGGCGGGTGAGTGGCGAGCATTGCCGGGCAGCGGCCTCCGGGCAGCGGGGCGGGGACGGGCCCGTGCGCTCCGGGGCCCGGGGTGACTAAGCGGGGCCACGGGTGAGCGAGCGGGGGGGGAGAGAGGCGGGGCCTGGAGTGAGAGAGGCGGGGCCGGATGGGGAGGGGCGGGGCTGTGGCGGTGTGGGCGTGGTTTGACTGTTCGGGAGGGGGGCCTTGGGGAGCCGGGCGGTGGCGGGAGGGAGCGAGGGGCAGAGCCCGGGGGGCGCTGAGGGGGAGCCCGCGAAGGGCTGAGAGGGGAGCCCGGGTGGCGCTGAGGGAGCAACGGGCGGGTGAGGGAAGGGTCGCCGGGTGGGTGCGGGGGCTGAGGGTGGGGAGGTCTCCGCGCTGTGCGGATGCCAGGCCGGGAAGCCGCGCAGGTGGAGGGGCAGGAGGCCTCGGCCGCCCTCAGTCCGGCAGGATGGGGCTGTGAGAGCTCTGGAGAAGCGGCAGCTCCGAGCTCGCTGTGTCAGCCCCGAGTGTCGCGTGCGGCAGGGTTCCGATGGGCGCCCGGCGCTGGCAGTGAGAGGTGCTGTGAGGGGACGGTGAGGCGGGGCCGGGGCTGCTCCTGCCAGCAGTGACTAAAGGCGCTCGGCAGAATTGCAGCCAAAGCATCCAGCGTGCCGAGGTGTCACACTTAACAGGGATTGCGCTGCTCAGGTTGTTGGCAAACTCTGGAAGGAAATGAAACTAATTTAGGGGTCTTTACAGTATTTCACCACTGAGCAAAAGCTTATTCTTTATTGAGATGACCCTACGAAGTCACTGCAGGTACAAGGAGTCCAAAGTGTACTTTATTCTGTAAATGCTACAATCATTTTATTGTAAGGAGATCCAGAGCCTTCAGATGCATACATAGAAGTCATGGACTGAGGTTTCATTTTGCTTTATGAGATATAATTTTTTAATGAAAATAGGGTGGGGTTTTGGCTAGTTTTTCCTCCCAAAAAGAGCCTTAAAGTTCATCTCATTCCATCCCCTGCCGTGGGCAGGGACACCTTCCACTATCCCAGGTTACTCCAAGCCCCGTCCAGCCTGGCCTTGGACACTCCCAGGGATCCAGGGGCAGCCACAGCTTCTCTGGGCACCCTGTGCCACAGCCTCCCCACCTTCACAGGAAAGATCTTCTTTGTAATGTAATGGGACTAACATTATTGATATCACTTTTTTTTTTTTTTTACTGATACAAATGACTTACAATGACACACAGTAACTTGGAGAAGTGAAGAGGCCTAAGTTTTATTTTAAAGAATTATTTGTCATGAGAGTAACATATAAACCCCCATTTATTTGGGTTTCTTACATTTTTCATAGTTTTCTGTGTTTTGCCTAATCACTCTGTATATAAGGTTTTTAGAACTGTTTCCTGTTGTTTATGCAGGAGTCTGGCTCTGTGAGATGTTGCCTTAATTGGTTTTTAGATGCTGTCATGAATAGCTCAGATAAATAATACAAATAAGGGTTTGAGTTTGTCACTGCTTTTCTTTAGTCCTCAGCTTTGAGCTTTTCACTCTCGTGCTGTGTCTGAAACAAATTTAGTCCTTGTCTGATATTTTCTCCCTCTTTGAAGTAAATGCCTTGAAAATAAGCCCCCTCACTTTTCCTTCAGTGACTTGTGTTTGTGATCTGTTGTCATGTGTGAGTGATGCATATCTTAAAGATGCTTTTGTAAAGTTTGCAAATTAGAAGTGGAACATAAATATGTTATGGGAGGATTCAGGAAACCACAGGCAATATAATTTGGTGAAGGTGAAATCTCACAGTGGATGTCCTGGAAAAGTTCTGAATCTCTTCTGCCTTAACCACCATGCTGGATTGTGTGAATTTGTGCATGAGATCTCTCCATTTACCACATGAGGTGATAATTCAAGTTGATCTCAAACATAGAAGTAAATGTGTTGAGATGATTTTACTTTATTAGGTATTCATTTAGGAAGAAATAAAACTCACGGATAGGAACAATAGCTATATAAAATATTCAGAGCGATTTCTGAAGAAATTTTATGAGGTTTCAGGTCATAAATTTCCACCTCAAGTAGAATTCTGAAAAGATTCTGCAAATGAAAAGGGAAATTTATTGCTTGAAATACCAGATTTATTCTTAACATCCAGCAAGATACAGAGAATGGGAAAGGATGGGGGAAGGGTTCTTGCTGCTATCAGGTGAGGAACATGCTGTAACATTTTGGAGTTTTCAGGTCAGCCCTTGCTGAATGTGTCTAAAAATACCACACCAGAGGGAATTGTAGATCACTCCTGCAGGCAACTTCATGCTCTCAAATTTTAGCTTCTTTTCTGAAGGAAATGGTTCCTGATGGTGGGAGAAGTGATGAGTCAGGGTAGCACATCTTGGTCTACCTCTAATCCTTTGTGCCTTTGGGAAGCCATTTTGTCAATACACGCTTCAGTTGCAATGAAAAAAATAACGTGGTAAAAATGAAGGTATAATTTTCAATGTTTGATGTTGTTTCTAAAACTTGGGAAGATTATAAGCTAGAAAAAAAAATGCCTCATATACTGACTTTTACAATTTCATTGTTTTCTAGTATTCTGCTAAAAAGAAGTAGTAATTCAAACTATTTGGTCTTATGACAAATGCATGTAGAATTGATACAAAGATGGGAAGGTTTTTAGAATTTCTTACTGGTTGGAAGACTGAACTGTTCTTTTCCTTTGGTAAGAAAGCGGAAATGTGGTATTTAAATAAAAGCCAACTATAGGTGGACTCTGCCTGGAATTCTACCTGCCTGATGATGCCAGACTTAGAGATGAGGATCCAAAAAGTATCCAAAGTATGAAAAAAGTAGGAAAATTCCTATAATCCCCTTCTTCCCAGCATGGTAATTCTTCATTTTAATATCTCCCTGTGACAGTTTTGTGCAGCTGAATTTGCATTTTCCAAGTAAGTTTAATAATGGTAGCATTAACTCTAAAAATGTGTTGTTCCTTTATATTTTCTGGGTACTTGCAAAGTAACAGCAAAATGTTTTATTTACAGGTAACTCAGGAGAGAAATGCCCAGTGATGCTTCTGTTTCTCTTAGTGCATGAAAGTAACTTGGAAGCTGATTTGCAGTGAATGATCAGTGAAGACACACAGCAATTTCTGGAATATTGCATGATCTCATAATGAAGATCTCTCTCCTGCAGCAGATGTATAAGGATGTCCTGGCAGGCATTCCCCTGGCAAGGGAAAGCCATCATTATTCCTCTTTAATTAATCTGTGTGTTGAACAGCCACCAGAAGGAGATGAATCCTGTCATCAGAAGCCTCTGCCATCTACTGCTGGTGGTATTGGGAGCCATCAGGACACTGACATGTCAGATGTTGTCCCTGCAGCAGATGATTTATCCAACAGCTTTGCAAACATGAGCTCCTCATTCTGCCCACGAGAGGTGATGCTGCTCCAGCTCACCTTGATCAAAATGATGGTGGCCAAAGCAGAGTCCCAGGAAATTGAACTCCACACAAAACAGAAGTACTGTGAAATCTTTGTCCTCCTTCTGAAGGAGGCAAAAATTGACTCAAAATTGGTAAGATCTGAATTTTTTTTTTTTAGGAAAGGAGGAAAAATAAAAAGGGATGTGCCTTAGATGTTTTTCCTTTTCTGCCTGTCTCCAGATTCACCTGCTCAGTTGTGACGATCGGCTGTTATCTCACATGGCCTCACAAACTTTAGCATCTCTGGTGTATTTCCAGCTGAAGGAAGAGGTGAGTGTGGCATCACTTCACAGCTCAAAACATTGCTTAGTGAACCTGTGCCTGCAGGTTGTTCCATTTGACTCCACAGCCAAGTTTTTATAGTGTTTGTATTTTGTGAAAAACTTCGTTAGCTGTGTTAGGAGAAGCCTGGAGTGTTGAAGAAAAGGAGATCTGATGTGCAACACAAGTGTGGAGTGTCTTTATATATAAAAACCTTGAATTTTATGAAACTCATTTAAGGTTAAAATGGGTGTAGATGACAATCTCTTTAAGGTTGCAATACAGATATTAAAAAAGCCATGATCTAGACTATCAGTATTTTTACAGTTCTTTGGTATCTGTTAAGTGATTCAGTAGATAAAAATAAATAATCCCTTCTTGGAAGCTAATCAAATGCTTTGCTGTATCTTCTTGTTTGAACATCCCAATTACTTGAGTTTTGGGGTTTTTTTTAATTTGCTATATATCTAGTGAATATATACTGCAATCTCCATAGTAGCATCCTTAACACAGATTTATTTCATAATTATGTTTGTAATATTTCTTGCCAAGTTGTCTGGGAATTATGAATTCAGATCTGGTCTGTCTACAGAATTATCTGATTTTGGGTAGGTCACATGACATTAGGAGGTTTGGTTTTCCCTTTTTGGAACATACAGATAATTTCTATTGCATGCATATATTGCTTCATGTTTGTAATTAAAGACCTAATTAATGGCCCAGGACAGACATTGTTTACCTGTGTTTTGTCTGTGCCTACATTTGAATCTTTTTAACATACAATTTTAAATCACTGTTGTATGATTTAACGTAATTTGCATAACAACTGAGAGCATACGTGACTAGTTTTTTGAATTATTTTTCTTTAGGACGCCTTAAACGTCCCGTGGCTGAGCTTTAGCCTGAACGCGCTGTTGGGGTTCCCCGGGACGGCGCGGGGGGCGCTTTGCCTGTGCACGCTGGCAGGGATTCTCAAGGAGACGCTGAAGGACGCGCCCGTGCCCCGAGCAGGTACCGGCCGTGCTGCGGTACCGACGCGCAGGTGCCGCCAGGAGGAGCAGCTCACCCGGAGTTCCTCGGGAATAGTTCGGCTCCAGGACGCCTTTTCCTCATACGGGGGGTGTCGAAGTGCTGTTTAAATCTAGTGGTTTGACTATATTATATTCTGAAAGTAGTCACAACACCGATTTATTTCTTATTTGCTGATTTATCTGTGTCAATAATGTGCCTCTTGTTGCCGTAGGTGTTCTGAAGAAGTTGTTGGCTCCTCTTGATGCAGTGCTTGAGGGATTTTATAATGCCATCCTGCTCCATCATTTTGACAGTCACCACTACACTTCACCTTATTCTGAAGCTACAAACAATCTGATCAGTTTTATAGATCTGCTTGAAGTGCTTTTGGCTTCCAGAATTGAACTGGAATTACCGCTCAGGTGCCAGAGAATTTTATTTTTGAAAGTTTCTTATGTCCTCAATATTATTAGCTCATCAATTCCTTATGTAATCAAGAAGAAATTCATTTTGCTCCTTAAAAAATGTGTCCTTTACAAGTCCAGAGAAGATGCTAAAAGTGGATCAGTGTTCTTACAAACCCCATCTTTGTGTGAGGATATGCTTGCACTAAGTAAAGCTGTTCTGCAGGTTGTGAATTTGACTTGGCTTAATCAGATCACACTCAGTGGAAAGTCCAGCTACTTTGGAAGCAGTGAAGCTGCTCCTGGACGTGATTCTCAAGGTGGTTCTGACCAAACTGTTCTCAGAGCCTTAAGTCTGGTTGTGCTTAAATCACTGGAATTCAAGATTCACAACTCTGCAACAGAAGCAGAAATCAAAGGTAACAGTCCATTTAAATTTTGTTCATTAAGCAGCAAGAGTTTTAGAGCTTTCAGATCTTGTAGTCACAGCTCATTAAGACTGCAAACAGATTTCAGCTGAATTAGTGGTGGTGGGAGGGAGGAAGGAGAAGACCCACCTGAGAAACTGCTATTGCTGTGTCCTGCCTAATTAGTTGTCTCCTTGCATTTTATTAAATCCTTAGCCCTGCAATATGTTGGGCTTGGAACAGCTGCATTTGGGATTGAAAATTTTTCCTGTTAAGAACATTAAGCCAGCTTGAGAACACCAGGCTCTCCAGCTGAAAAGGGAAGAGTCCATAGCACAAGCAATCTACTCTGTTGAGGGTGGGGAACTGAAAGGAACTGCAGGTAACACTCTTCTCTTTTCTAAGGTGGAGGTAGAACTTTAGGCACCATTATGTGTTTATTTTATTGAAGGTACAAGGCACTACTGTCAGCCAAGTAATGTAACGAGCAAAACCAGCTGTGGTATAGAAAAGTAAAAATAAGGAAGCTCCAGAGTAAGGCACAGGGAAATTGTGGGACTTAACACAAAATTAAAACAGAATTGTTTGGGTAGGAAAAGGCCTTAAAGATCATCCATTTCCAACCCCCTGTCATGGCAGGGACACTTTCCATTAGACCAGCTTGTTCCAAACCCTGTCCAACCTGGCCTGGACACTTCAGGGATGGAGCACCCACAGCTTCTCTGGGCAGCCGGTCTCAGGGCCTCACCAGCCTCACAGAAAAGAATTTCTTCCTAGTATCCAATCTCACCCTGCCTCTGGCAGTGGGAAGCCTTGTCCTCTCCCTCCAGGCCCTTGTCCAAAGTCCTTCTCCAGCACTTTTGGAGCACATTTAGGTACTGGAAGGGGCTCTAAGATCTCCCTAGAGCCTTCTGTTCTCCAGGTGAACACCCCCAGCTCTCCCAGCCTGGCTCCAGAGCATCTCTATGGCCTCCTCTGGACTTGCTCCAGCAGCTCCACAGCCTCCTTATGGACATGCTTGTGTTCTTTCCCCTGACTGACAGGTCTGGCCCTTGCAGTTACCCGGTGTGAGCATTCCTCCCACAGCTGCTCCGTGGGCTGGTTTGCTGCGGTGAGGGGCTGGGCTGGGGCAGGGCGGAGCTGCTGCAGCGCTGGGGCTGTGGCTGGGCAGCAGTGGCATGGCCAGGGGTGCCATGGCAGCAGTGTTCCCCCCGGGAGAGGCTGCGGTGCTGGCTCGCACTGGGAGCCAGGGAATTCCTTCTCCCTCGCTCAAAGGGAGCACCAGGGCGAGGCGCTTTGCCCCAGAGACCTTCCTGGAATCCCATCTTCCCACTGAGAGCACCTGATGCACGTCTGGTGCTGTGTGAATGTGGATGTGCAGACTCTATGATCAAAGCAGTGTGCTGTCCCTGGATTACAGCCCTCATGGAAAAGCAGTGGAAAAGCCATTCAGAAGCAGCATTTCTGGTCAGACATCAGTGACAATGGGTATTCCTGTATTTACTGATTATGTGGCCAAAAGTAATTTCTATTTCTTTTTAAACAAGGGTGAAATTCTACAGCACTTTAAATACATTGAGGCATTTTAGTAGAAGTTCCACATGTAAATATTATTTTACTTTTTGCATTTCTATGCTAGGTAGCAAGCCTAAAATCAGTTTTTAATACATCTTTGAGAAAGAGCTACAACTTCCATAAGACAGCTTGTGAAACTTTTTCCAGATTTTTGGAAGCTGTTATATTTGTGATGTCAGTTGCATTCTTCAAGATCTTTAAGTATTTGTAAAGAGTATTTTACTTGTGATCCACCTTCTGAAAAATGTATGGAGACTGAGAGTGTATAAGAACAAGTGAAAAGAAAAAATGTAGGCTATATCCATTTTAGATGTCTCTATGAAAATTCTTTCTCAAAGAAAAACATTCTCCTTTCGTTTTCAGATTCATGACACAAAAATGAGATTTTTAATTAAATTCAAACACCCCAGCTGTCAAGAGGAATTTCAATTTGAAAGGAATGGTACTTCCTTATTTTAGTGACATTACAGGAAGTGTTTAAAGCAAGCACCTAAATGCTTTATTATGTGAACTGCCCTTCCTGGAAGCTGCTTGATCTTCTTGCTATTAACATGGATTAGAGTGGCTTAACTTTAATTAATTTCAATTTTGAGATTCATTCCCAGATTTATAGGGAAGATTTGCAGTCTGAAGAGTAACTATTAAAAACAAAGATAATTTGATGTTCCCATTATTTGCTAGAAGGAAAAACTAATCTTGAAGTCAAATATTAAGGAAAATCACGTAGTGATGCAGTAAATAAAATTTATTTCAATATTGCAGGAAAATTGTTTTCTAAACCTTGAATATGTGGTGTGTTACATCAAAAACTGCTCTGTAGTATCTCATTAGTATTGAAGGTATGAGTTTTTTGACCTAAGGGAGAGAGTCTCTGTCTAATGAATACAATGTAATTTTTATGAGTAAGCTACTGCACTAAAATGGCAAGAACTAATCTATAAAATTTGATGTTGTGATAAATCAGTTGAGCTAAGGCAAGAACTGCATTCATGAACTTTTATGCACTGTTAATTTAAAAAATAAAGGGTGTGTGTTGTTTGGCAATAAAGAATGTACAGCAAAGTTCATGATTACTTTTTTTTTTCAGGAGACTTTGAGAGTTCCATGTCCCAGCTGTTGATGTTCTGGAGGAGTCATGGAAAGCCTTCCCCTTCCAACCCAGTTGTGCATCACTGTGAATGGTTCTCCTTGGTTTTCATGGAGCAAGATGATGACATGTGGGAAGCTGCTAAAGCTTTATTACTCATTTATTTAAAATTTGATAGGTCAGTGTACTTTTTGGGGTTTTTTGACAGAACTATGAAGAATTGTGCTTTAGTGAGGTTATTGTGATGTTCCCATTGGTTGCTTTTGTTGGAAGGAAAATTACTTTTTAATAATTTAAAACCCCCCAAACCTCAGGATGATGTAATAATGTGTGGTGTAAGAGATAATTTAAGTCTTTTTTGGATGGAAACGAGAGTTGTGAAAGTTTCCTACTAAATAATTTATCATATCCTGTAATTCAGGATAATTGACTTCATGTCTAAAACAGTGGTTAGACAGATAAAAAGCAAGATTGCTTCCTTACAACACTGAAGGTTTGACAAGAATGGGATATTAGAATTAAACTTCAATAATTCTGGTACTTCTGACAAAGTTTATAAGGATTGGCCCTATGGGAATTCCAGCTACTTGATAGAAATGATTATTGCTAACAACTGAAAAATGTTCTTCATGGATTTTTCCTGGATGTACAATGCTTCATTGTTGTTTAATTACCATACAAGATATTATCCTGATTTGTACAAGGCCCTCAAGCTTCAAGTGGGAAGGTACTTACTTACACACAATTCTTAGACACTTAACTGCAAGTAGGCTCCTCTTCCAGTGTGTGTAACATTCTGAAAGTTAGTCTGAATTCAGGTTAACAAATATATTAAAATGAGATTAATATTTATATTAAAGTAGTTTGTGTTGTAAGTAACTTTGTTTATGGCAGAAGGTTTCCTAAGGAGTGCCCTTGAAGGCCTGCCTTAGGTGCTTTGCCTTCCTGAGCTGTCCAATCTCCCGGCCCCACTTGTCTTCATTCTTTCTCACTCTGATACAAAAAACTTCTCTTTTTGTTCTTACCTTTTCAGAAAATTTAAAAAATAGCAAGAATCCATCTTCTGGATGTTGCTGCTTTAAAATAAAAGTGTAAATTTCCATTGAATTATTTCCTGGCTTCCTTTTTCAGGTTACAGTGTGATGCTGCTGATAACCTAAGCCAAAAAGAGGAGGAATCCTGGAAGTTCCTTGTGCATGCAGGTGGATATAACCCACATTGTATCTTTTTATTTTTTCTGGAAAAGATTGCCTTTGATTCCACAGTACTTCTAGATTTTTTGATTTCATCAGAAACTTGCTTTCTGGAGTACTTGGTCAGGTACTTAAAGCTTCTTGGGAAGGAATGGCATCAGTTTGTAGATGTCTGTAACCATTTCGATTCCAGGCACGGCACTTCCCACCCAGCTTGTTCTGTCAAGCCACCTCACCGAGAAAAGCAAAGCTCCGTGACTGGGGAGAGTTTGCAAAATGCTGTTTGTGAAACAGAACCGCAGACTCCGATGTCTTTGGCTCCTTCTCCCAATTGCCCGGTGTTTACAGCACAGCAGGGTGATAATGAGGCTGCAGAGTGGAACCGGTCTGACTCACTGACCGGCACTGATAGCGCTTCCCTGCTCGGGTCTCTTCAAAGCCTGGTTAATTATGACAGCTCAGAGGACTCGGAGGTGGAATCAGATGGAAAAGAGTGCTTGGTAAACACAAGACAATTGCCTTCAAACAATGAGGGTGAGGTGAGGAGGAGGGAAACTGGTTGCACCTGCAGAGGTGATGACCGGAATCCACGAACATCTCAAGTGTCGCCTCCGAAACCGAAGGGATGTTGTACCTCATCCTGTTGGACTTGTATGGCATCTTCAGATACCATTGCTCCCCTAAGAGTAATGCTTTACAAATCAACAAAGTGTTTGGAAGAGCTGCAAGAGGCTATTTCTAGGTTGCAGAGAAGGAATCTTTTCCCATATAATCCATCTGCATTGTTGAAACTCCTGAGCCACGTTGAGAAGATGAGTAAATCTATGAAGCTACAGTAATCCAAAGTGTTCTTGTGGGTTTCTTAACAAGTTCACCAGGGAATATTTCCATGAGATTAATGACTTCTAAAACTCATGCCTCTTGCACTAGTCAGTGCATTTAAGCTCAGGTAGGGTAAATATGGATTTGGTTGGTGCCCTAAAAATCTGGAATTACATCCAGTGATATGATGGTCCTAAGCTCATTCATGATGTGTATATCAATATACAGTATGTAAGGATTAGTTGTTGGATATTCAACATTTTATAATAAATAACTCATGTGAAAGCATTTCAAAAATACATGATGTTTAAAGTATTGTCAATTATGCTTAATGTCATTCTGTTCTTGAGTTCATTGCCAGATTGGTAGTGGTTTATGGACTACAGGGGAAAGTTAATGCTACACTTGATTGCTTAGAAGTTGAGCTAAATAAAATAATATAGTTGGGGACAGTTTACACAGTTTATCCTGTGTGTTCTGCACTGGTGCATTGCTCAAAGTGGACCTTCAGATTTCTATATTCCTTTAATTAAAAGAAAAGGTAGATGTGAAATTAAAGCATATATTGTCTATGGAAAACTTTAGTTGAGCATTATATCTTTAATTAAGCTTAGGTAATGCAGAAGTGACATTCCAACAATTTTTTGTATCCATCATGCATTTCCTAGAAATATAGGATGTATATTTAATAAATTGAAATCAGAAAGAGAATTAGAAAGGAAGTGACTCCAGTGCAGTGGGATGGATATTGAAGATGTTAAATTATTATACTTATATCTTCTAGTAGATGTAATTTGAATAACCTGAAAAGTAAGTGTCTGAGAGTTTGTCTGGGGGAGTGAGTTCAGAGCAGGATCCAAGGCAGCTTAACCTGCAGCTTGTAAAGATCTGCCAAGGGTTAGGCACTGGGAAAGTACTGACAACAGGAACACTGGAAAAACCTCAGACCTGTGGGAAGCAGCTTTCCTTTTAGGATCTTCTCTTGAAGGTAAGTGCTGTGTTCTGACTGAGAACAAGTAAGTGCACTCTTCCCTTTGAACAGAAATTTCGTGTTAAATTAAAATAGATACTAAGCTAAGATGAGCAGTCTCTGGAGCAGGTTGCTGACCTTTAAATCTCTGTGGCCATCTTCTAGGTTAGTCTTTAGCCCTGGGCTGGTGAATCGATGCAGTTGGGTGAGGAAGAAGCCAGGGTGTAGCTTTTGGGATCCTTTAGCTGGCAGTTCCAGTGCTCTCCAGTGCCACTGGAAGAGTATGAATTCACAGACAGGGAGGTTTGCACCTTTTGCTTACTCCTTCAGGATGACAGTATTTTAGGTAGGAAGGAGTGATCCTTTTCACTGGCATGAAGGAGATCTGAATATTCTGGGTGTTTGCTCTATCATGGATTCTTCCTGAGACCAAGACAACTGTTGTGCAGAGGGGTGGGTGGGAATGTCAAGGAATGGAAACCTTTCCATTCATGCCTGCAGTTACTGTAGGTAAGACCCGACCCTGGAGTTGTCCAAGGCAGCAACATGCTGAGCTTCTCTTTATGTTTGAGCTCAGTTATGCTGTAGCTGCTGAGTTGCTCATTTCTGTCAGGATAAAAATCCCTCTGGGCATGTTCAGAGATGCAGCTCCAGACTATTCGGGATTTTTTCAGTTCAAACACAGGAAATGCCACGGGTGAGGTGCTTGAGCAAGAGTTTCTCAAATTGACAATTTTCAAAGTAGGTAGGTACTTATATTTCAGAGAAATCCTTTCCACTATCCTCACTCCTTTTCTAATTAGCCTTTGCTGACTAGTTTATTTTAATTGAGTAATTCCATTGTTTGCACTGAACATAGGATTGTTCAGCATTTCTTGGTCTACACTTTGCCAGCTGGAAGTATCTAAATTGCAGCAGTACCTCTGACACTGATATGATAAGCTGAGTGGGAAAGGTAGAATGGTGTGATGATTTTGGATAAGTCCTAGTCTTATTTGTTACTGATTACTAAAACTATATGAGCTTTTATAAAGAGTTTAGACATCTCAGAATGGTGTATAGAATGTAGGAGCCCATAACCTGATTTTTTTAAATGCAGCAAATCCAATTGCAGTCCAATTGTATTTAATTCTTACAGGCTTGAGGCTGATTGTATGCCCACCTGGTTATTAGAAGTGGCCATTCCCACATTTCCCTTTCCAGAAAGCCACTGTTTTAATTGTCAAAATGTTTTAGTTGTAAAAGTGGGTAAATGCAGTTTTTATCTGGAAACTAGATACCTTAATGTGTTGATATTTCACTATTTATGACCTGAGATGAAGTTGAATTGAGTCTTTTTTTCCTTGCACACAAATTGAGGGTGAGCCTTGAAGGTGGATTGGAGTTCTTTGGCTATATTGAGAAAACCAACCACAAAAAAAAGCACCTTGCTAAAGAATTGTTTTAATTGTTTGGTGAGCATACAAAGTGATTTGATTAGGTTTTGGTTGGGTTTTTTCAATGATACAAAGTTTTTAGGTACACCTGTTATTTCATGTGCTAGAGCAAGTTAATTCAGCTGCAGAACCTCTTACCAATGTTAAGTTAGAACTTGGGAATTAGGTCAGTGACTACCAGGAGATCAATGTGCCTTACCTTTGGGTATTGATAGCTGTCAACTTCTTGTATTATTTCAAAGCAAGGCACAGAACAAATCCTGTGACCTGTGTGGAGACAGTTTTCTATCTGAGGACTCCTGAAATTTTCAGTTTGTCATTAATGGAGTTGTTTGCTTCAACATTAATAGAGTAAGTCAAGCTTTAATGAGGTAAGCAGTCAGCACTAGAAGTTGCTTACGAGATGTGCTTTTTAGAAAGAACATTTTTAAACTTCTAAATGTTTGTAGAGCTTGTTTGCAGCTACAGCTGAATCCAGGTGGTTCCAAGATTGTGGTTCTTCAAACTGGATTTCCTCCAATATTTTTATGGCTGCTTTCCATTCTACTTTTAAGACTTGTAGTACAAGTTTTAATCCTGAAATACAAGAGTAAAAACCAACCTTGGGAACCTCTATACTTGCAGTACCCTTGTAAAGCTGGGAATAGGGAGCCTTGTTTGTTCCCTGGTTTATCACTGCAGGATAAGCTTTGTTTGTACTTCTTCCAGAGTCAGTCTGGGATGGTTTCTGAAGTTAGTATCAGGGATTTATCACAGTGTCAGTAGGAGTGAAAATATTGTTGTCACAACAATGTTACTACTGTGTATTTTCCCTTAGAGCTATCCTAATGAGTGTGTAAATTCTTGCTGTACGTTCAACCCTTCTGGGCTGCCTGGTTCACTCTGAAACCTTGTTAGAGGCCAGCAGTGTGTGTCAGAATGGATGGCACAGAGTCTTTGACTGTCCCTACCTCCACAGCAGGCATGGACCTGGACTTGGTTGAGAAACATCTCAGGGATTTAAGCTTTTCTAAGTCTTTTTCTTAAATGTTGTGTAAATGAGTTTATTGCTGATAACTGACAGAGATGCTCTTTAATGGACCAGCTGGCTTGGTGCTGGCTTATATCATGAATGGAAGGAATAAAATATATTTTATGATAAAAATCTGGCATGGAGGAGATTTTTACCATATCCTTAGTTATTTCTGATTCCTACTTTGCCTGTACTGCAAAACTTGAATTTTGCCAGTCAGTAGTGTCCTTCTAGGGGAGAGATTTGAAAAGAAAGTGAATTGTTGGGAAAACAGCACACACAACCTCAAAAGTGAGTGCTGCTGAATGTTGGGAAGGTTTGCAGGCCCATACTCTGAAATTGTCAGGAATTGTAGCTGCTAATTGGAGTTGTCCTAGTGTCTGCCCCATCTCATCCTAGTTCTTGAGATTTAAAAATGAATATTTTCTGTGGAACTTCAAAGAAGTTCTAAATGCCCTTAACATTTGGTGGAAGTAGTAGCCACATACTAATATGTGAATAATAATTTGAAGTCTATTTTGCAAAGGAGTGTACAATGATTAAATAACTCTTCAGCAAATCACATCTCTGGATTAGGAGAGGATTCTTAATTCCTGTCCAGGAGGCTTATTGATACATGCTCTGTTTAGTATTCAAATGGAATACAGCCAAGGGTTTGTAAGAGCATAATTGTGGTTTTCCTGGCCCTCAGTGGTTGAGAGTGTGAGAGAAATTGGTTGGAAGGCAGTCCCCAGGTAATGACTTTTCCTGGAGCCTTTTTTCTCAAGGCAGAGTGGATCAGCATTGGAGTCTGTTCCTTCCCTTCACTGATTTTATCCTTCCACCCTCTCTTCACCCACTTTATCCAAGTCATCTTCCTCCTTATTATTTAAAGCCCAGGTTCTCAGAGTAATGAATTTTCTTTCTGGCTAAAATTCAAAATTTCAAAAGATTTAAGTGATTTGAAGGTTTCAACCCGTGTGTTCAAATTCTCCTCACTTGATCCTGCAGTGGCATTCGTGGATGATAAATATTTATTGCCTTAATGGTTGCTGCATTCAAAATCAGGTATCTAGTCTTTATTTATGACAGATGGCATTACTAATTAATTAGTAATGAGCCTCTCCTTAGTGAACCTCTCCCTGTAAGGATCTGGATTATGAATCAGGTCATATTTGGAAGAAACACCTTGAGGGAAAAGCTTTTTGAAAGATTTTTTGAGACTTTTTCTTTCCTTTTATATAAAGGAAGGCTGGCATACTAGGAAAAGTTGTGAGTTTCTGTGAAAAGAAGGATCTGAGCTTTTAAACTACAGATTGCAAGTTTTGAGTTACAATACTGTGACACATGACTTGGAATGATTCATTTTCAGGCTTTTGTTTCTTGAGCAGAAAGTATGGGAATGTCAAGGTTTTTTTTACTTCAATCTTGAAGGAATTCCTGATGGCAAGGAGATGTTGATGAAGAGAGAATTCATAGTGCAAATTATTATTAGATCAAATTGACTCCAACTTTTGCTCCATGTATACATATGACTGAGATTTGATTAACACTCTAATAATAATCAGTTAGCAAAAATGGTTAGGTAGTCAACATATTTAGAACATTCATTTTTGGCTCCCCAGATTAATTCCAGGATTTTATTTTTTTAAAATATGAAGGGAGACAAAACCTTAGGGGTTTGAGGGATGGTTTTGGTTTTTTGTTTTGGTTTTTTTTCTTCTCCTTCTGCAGGTGCCACCACACACAACAGCTCTGGTTCTAGAAGTTTAAGATTTAATACAGTCTCAAAGATTTGCCAGGAGGGGTTTTTTTAGTGAGAAAGTTTACTAATACTATAAACTCTTGTGTAACTGCTTGGAACCTCAGCTGAAAGCTTACACCCACTCTGTGGATTCACTGTAATTTATTATATGAATTCAGCTGGCTGGAAAAGAAAGGGGGACATTTTGTGACATTTGCTGAAGTCCAGTTTTCTTACTGTGTTGTAATACTTTTTTTTGCTCTGAACATATACATAATTTCTGGTGATATGTAAAATAAGAGTCAAATACATGTCTCCATTATCTAGTTATATTTAGTTATATTATATTTAGTAATATTTAGTTGTCCAATGAGTAAGTAGATACTGTGCTGCAATTAAGAAATAGTAGCACTTAAACTTTTAAATTTTTATTTTCTCAGTGAAACATGCAGACTAAGTGTTTTTTTTTTTTTTTTTTTGGTTTGGTTTGGTTTGGTTTTTTTGCAGCATTCAAATTTAAGATTCCTGAAGGATAAGCACTATGGAGGTGCAGAGATAATTGTAAGGTCAGTGGGTACTTTAATCAAGGGGCTATGATTAGCTTGTTATTTACCATGGAATACATTTAATCTTGTAATAATATCCTACACAGAAGGTGCCAGCCAAATAATTGCAGCTCAAGAAGGATGTAAAAACATGTGTTCCCTTTTTTTTTGTAGCAGTCCAACGTTTGCTCCAGTCAAACTTAATTTTTTGCCATTCACCGTAACAGCGAAGAAATTGTGGTTTTAGGCATAAGAAAGATGTTGCTGCCAATTAGGTCTTCCATTCCTGGCCCAGTGTTGGCCAAGTGATGTATGAATCAGCTTGCTCTAGGCTTTCCTAATTGGCAGAGAGTTCCTAAATCTTCTGCTTGGTTCACAGCAGTGGCTGGTTCAGATGTGGGAAAGTTTGGAGATCATTTGAAGCAGCAGCCAAGCCATAATCTTTTCTGAAATAGCCTTTCATGTTTAATGTTTCTCTGGTGCATCAGATGATTGAATACTGCTCACAGTTTTATGGAAGGGCCAAAGACTTGCAATAGCTGCAAGATAGAATACATAAAAATAAAGAAATGCTGTTTGAAGAAACACATGCTTTTCTCATGAGGGGAAACAAATGAAGAGGTTCCAAATATTGCCTGAGTCACATCTTCTTTCATGACAGGCTTATAGATTCAAATGGAAGTTTCAATATGCTCAAAAGGAGTTGTGGGAAGGAAGGCCTGCAGGAGGGAACTTCTCCAGTGTTATTTCCATAGATGCCTTCTGTGGTTTAAGAAGTCTTGGAGCCCCAAAGTACTGATGGCTGGGGGCCTTATCAGTTACTATTTTGTGTTTCTTCCATTCTTGTGCTCTTCCACAGCCATCTGCTCCTGGCTTCCTTCTGACAGAGTGCTGGCTGAGATGGAGCTTTGGCTCAGCTCTGACAAGTCTGGTCCCATTTCCTGGGTTGCTGTTTGCTGACTGCAAGCAGGAAAAAAAGGCTAATAAAAGGTTCTCTACTCCTGGCTCCTCTGTGAGGTTCTCTTCTCTCTTTGCAACAACATTTATGTGTCCACCAGAATGCAAAGTAATGCCAACACTTCTGAAGGCTGTTATTTGAAACTGCTGAGAGCTGCTGAGGAATGACTTTCAGCCTGATTCCTTAGTCATGGAATTAGAAAAGAAATTAAACAATCAGATGGGTTAAATAAAACTGACATGTTTCTATGGTATCTCTAACCAAACACATGCTCAGTGTGTGCTTTCTTCTGCTTTAGGAATTTCAGAAATTTCATTTTAGGTCTTCTGAGGAACACTTGTTGTAAAGCATTCAGTGGATTGAGGCTGGAAGTACTGCTGAGAGTGGTCAATAGGAGTAGAAACCTTCCTCTAACTTCATTCAAAATCCCACACTTCATCTAAAACCTGTCAGAGAAGTGATGTTTTTGGTGCTCCATTTTCTGCACCCTCAGCAGGCTCAGCATCCTCGCGCGTGTGTGGAGCAATATACGGTGAGACAAATTCTCATCGTGCAACAAAACCCACGTGACTTCAAACATTTCTTCATTTGCTGTGTTGAAAGCAGCAGGGAAGGCACTGGCAGTGCTGCTGCCGAGTTTCACGGAGTGATGTGGATGACATCAGGATTGCCTTCAGTCAGAAATCTTGAAGTGCAGCTTTGCTGGGTGGGTCTCAGAAGAATTTGAAAGGGTTCTGGAGATAGGGCGTGTTTACCTCGGTCAGAGTAGTGAGTGTGATGCCTCTTCCCTGCTAATGTGCTTCTGTTCTCTCTGACTGCAACATCAGAAAGGTAAGAGTTTCTTTTTCTGCCCTTTTTCCTGCCCTGGTTCATTTTGTTGGGTTTTTCTCCCTCTCTTTACATCAGCCTGTGTTCTGAATTGTCAGCTTGTGCTGGTCTCTAATGTTGTTTTATAAGAAGAGTAGAGTAACTCTTAAAGTAGTCTTCAGATAAAGAATGGAATGACATTCATGAGATCTTATATTTTGCCACTAAGTATTCCAACTTATGAGAACTGCTATTAAAGGAAAAAAGAAAAAAGACAACACAGGTTACAGTAGTAGCTTTGCCTTCCTACTTCTTGTACCATTATCCTGTTAAGTGCTTGTAAGAGCTCTTCTTTCTGAACTGGAAGGGAGGAAATTTTCTTAACAGGAATAAATGTTAACTAATGATATAGACAAGATTATGTAAGAGGAAAAAACCCTTAAATTTGAGTAGCTTGAAAAAGCTACTTGTGGTTTTTTTTGGTTTTTTGTTTTTTTGTTTTTTTTAATGTAAAATGCTAAGACAAAAAATCCTATAAGAAATTTCAGTTTAACACAGATTTGGTGGTTTTTTAATAAGACTTTTGAAGCTCTGAAGAAACTTATGCTATAAATAACACATCTAAACAAGCTGCCGGAAAGGATTATTTCATAACAACGCCACAACATTCAGATGGAAGAACCCCAATCATGTTGTTGCAATGTATCTCTATTTTTCACTACCTTCCCAGCTCAGCCCTTCAGCTGGGTGCTAGCACTGATGAAGAGGCTGTGCTCCAGCTGAAAATTTCCCTTGCATTTGTTAGGACATGAAAAGGATGTCAGAGTGGCTGAAGTAATGAAAGACCAGTTCCGATCTGGCTCCTCCTCCCGTTGCCTTTGTGGGTGGGGAATGTCTGGGCAGGTTGAACTGCACAAGAGGGGTAACCAGGAGGGAGCTGGGAATGGGGATGCACAGCAGGCTTGCTGGTTCAGCTGCTGCCTCAGGTGCACACCCTGGCCAGAGATCCTGTTTCAGGAAGCTGCAAACAGAATTCTCCTGAGTGCAAATGCACCGAACCTGTCCCTTTCTTGCCTTCCAAGGGCTAATTTAAAACCTTGAGTCATTCACTGAAGGTGGAAAAGCCAAGAGCCTCTCCACCCTCAGGTGTTCCCTCTGGTTCTCACTGTTCTGCTGCCTCCTCTGTGGTACCTCTGTGCTCCCACAGCTTGTCCTGGCCTCTGTGTACCCTGCGCTGCTCAGATTTTCTCTAACTCTCACTTTAAATAAGTGACACAACTCTGGTAAAATCTCCATTACATAGCGTAGCATTTTAAGTTAGACTTCAAGTATGTATTTCAAAGAAAGTATTGGTAAGCTGCAAAAGAGAATTCTTTTTGCACCTTTCACCAATGGTAAAAACTTGAAGAAAAGTCTCATAACTTTAAAAGATTTTTCTTTACATTCTGGTGTTACTAAGTTGTCAAAGCAACAAGTGTTGTTCCTTTAGGTTTGCTCAAACTTTTTGTGAATTAATCATCTATTAAGAACCTCCAGCTTGGAGAGGGTTAGGGTTTTTTTCCAACAACTACTTTTTATCTCAAAATTATTGCAGTTGAGTTATTTCATAACCCTTTATTCCACCCTGTTCATGTTATGGATTTTAAAAGCTTAAAAGTGGACATAGTTTGCACTGTAACTGTACAGTGAGAGAACTGTATTTCACTTTCCTCAGCAGCCTGCCATCATCTAAAACCATTTTAGCTGCTCAGAAATGACTTACCTTTAAGTAGAGAGAGAGTATGGTGACTTTCACCCAGAAAATGAATTATTTCAAAGAAGTCTGGTTCACTTTTTTGTGGTTTTTTTTTCCCTCCCAGAGAACAGGGGAAAAGTAAAAACTCACTTGCCACCTTAATTGAGATTTATTCAAAGTGCTGTTTTTGCTTGCTCAGTACCCAAGTTAAAGGGTAATGTGAAAGATCAGTGAAAGAAGTAAAATGCTGCAATTGCCCTGTAATTGCCTTGAGGCACATAAAGTGTTTACAGTTGATATTTGCCCAAGCCAGTGAGTAAATGTGAAATTAAAGGTCTCACAGCAATCTTTATTCAGCTGCTTGAATTCAGTATTTGGAGGTTTCTTACAATGAAACAGCAGCTCCTTTATTCCGTGCTGCCACTGTGCTGTGTGTGGGCTGGGAGAGGTGTCAGTCAGCCCTGCCTCAGGTTGTGGAGAATTCAACTAGAATCATGTTTTCCCACTTGCACAAACAAGATAAGACAGGATGCAGAGAGGTGGCAGCATCCTTCCTTCAGTCCCTTCCTCCACAAACCATAGTTCAATGTGCAGGACCCATCTCTGTCCAGCTGTTTCATGGTAAATGCAGTTGGGATTCTTCACACAATGTCAAAAAAAAAAAAAAAAAAAAGTCTGTTTGTAGTAGAACACAAATCTGCAGCTGGAACTTGTGTGTTAACTCCTGGAAATAATTGCTGAGTCTTAAGCAAAAGCAAAGCCTGTGATACGGTGGATCTGATCTTTAGTTGCTCTTTTAAACCACTTCCATTTCATGTTGAGAATGAACAGCCTGGAACAGCTTTGCTATCTGTTTGATATCTGAAGCTTGATTTTTCCCAACAGTCAGTGCACCAGCTTTACCAGTTCTGCCAAATTATGAGGGGAATAGGAGAATTATGTTCTTCTTGCTTTTTGCTGATTTCAGTCTTTCCCTTTTACACCCCTGGAGCCCCGCTGAGGAGACTGAGGGATGCTTAGGAGAATTAAGGTTACATTCACTTGCATGTTTGTGTTGTTGATCCGTTGGGTTTTGCAATTTATTCAGTAAATAAGGGTAGGAAATCCTCCTAATACATCCTGCAAACCTGGATATTGCCTTCTCTTAGTCCTGGCTTTGGAAATGCAGTTTTTGCAAGCGAGAGCTTTTGTACAGAGAATACAATCAAATCTTTGACTCGGTTTCTTTTTAATTCCTCAGACTGCAGCAGCCAGAAATTCCACTTCAAAGCAACTTGTTTTGCAAAATGCAGTCGCATATCTTTTGTCAAACCCAGATTTGCCCTTTTTTTTTTCTTTGCTTAACAAAATTAAAAATATGAGGGCCTTTTTAATTGGATATATCCAGGATTCAAGAAACAGAGCTTTAAAAGAAACTTCACCTTGGTACTTCCCAACTGTGTGGGCTTTCCTTTAATTATAAAGGATGCAGTTCCTGAAGTAATCATTCCTGATTTTCCTGTTTTGCACTAGCCCATTAAAACTAGATTAAGCTACAGAGGTGATCCTTCTGTGGCAGGGAGGTGATTTGATTTCTTTACTGGAAGTATTTAATCCCTGAGATGCAGAGGAACTTCAGGTTTTTAAAAATATCTTTAATTTTGACTGAATTTTAACCCCGTCCAGAGCAACAATTCCAGTTTTTTCAATGCAAATGCTCCTGGCAGTGCTGCTCCATGGATAGGGATCAGGGAAGAGGCAGAGGTTTTTCACCCTAGGCTGGGCAGAATGAGTCACTCACTGTTGGATTTCTCACTCCTCCTTGCTTGGTACAGCCACAGGCTGTGGGGACAAGCTCTGAGCTCAGCAATAGGAGGCTCAGGCTGGGTAGGGTTTAAAGTTTTTAGTTAGAGCTGGTCCTAAATCAGGCCAAGCTTGACCTTTGCATCTGCTGCCCATTTTCTGAAAGCAGCGTTTGCAGGGGAGGAAAACAACTTGTGGCAGTTGGTACAAGTGAAAAACCATTTACTTCTGAAATCCAGTCTCTTCAGCCTGATCCCAGCTCTGGGGCTGGTGGCCACAGCTGCCCCCTTGCTCCTGCTCAGGTCAGTGTTTGTAAGGAATTCCTCACCTCCCAGGTGCTCCAGGAACCTCGTGATGAGAGCTGAAGGGAGGCAGGAAAGCAGCCCAACTCTTTCACTGCTGTGGTTATGAAGATGGAAATCTTCAAGATTTCCCAGGAAATGGTCTGATTTGCTGCAGTGAAAACATCCAGTTTAAGGGTAATGAAACTTAAGAATAGGCTGCAGACAGATTTGGAATCTCATCATTGGTTTTGTCAGAATCATTTGGGCAATGTTCTTCAGGGATGGTCTAACTCCCATGGGCCAGGCCAGTCCCGTACAAATACAGGGATTACAGAGTTTCAGAGAACCCATTTTGATGAATCTGTTTAGTGTTGGTGAGGAAAGATTTACCCTGAAATATGTGAACTCTGGATCAGACCTCGAATCCCAGAGTTCCCTTATATTTTAAGATCAAGCATGTACTTATGAGCTTAGTTTAATAGTGCTGTATTAACCAGTTTAAGAGGTAATCGTATGGTGAGGCATCCATGTGTGGAAGAAAACCATCAATTAGTGAGATCCCAGGAATCCAATAAGAAAATATCCACTACTCAGCTTTTCTAAGGTTTAAATATTTTGGGTGCATGTTCAGTCCCAGCCCATCTCACCACAAGGCAACTGTGAGTGCTCCTTCCACTGTGCTGTAACAAACTGGCCTGGTTTTATTACAGTTTGTGATAGCTTGCAGTGCACAGTCTAGTTAAAAAATATAGATATATTAGGAAGCAGAACTGTGTAACAAGGCTCTCCCCTGGTCTTCTATTGTCTGCAAGCCTTTCTGTCTGACCCAAAATGTCATGTTTCAAAGCCCTGCTTCATTAGGATGGCGCCTGCAAGCTGCTGTTTAGGGTCTGTTAGCAGCCCTGGTATAAATCCCCACTTCCAGGAGTTTATAATTCAGCAGTAAAACATTGCTCTAGGCTGAAACTTGGCATATAAAGTCTCAGTGCAGGAACAATTGTGATTTCTCTTTATTTTTGCATTTGCTTATACACACACGATCCGTTCAGGAGGTTTTTACTGTCCCCTTCCTGCATTTTAAAAAGATTAAATGGCTGGGTTATTAATAGTTCAATTGTGACTACTGTGCTTGGCCAGTAAATGGATCTGCAGTGCTGTTAACCAGCTCTGTTTGATGGGTACAGGTCACTGTTTCACAAACCTGCTCCAAGCGTGGTGGAAACAGCCCAGTGTGGACCAGCAATGGTTTTCTGGCTGTTAATCAAGGTGGGCTCCAGGGTTAATTAAAGCTGTGTCCAGGTCTGGAATGTCAGTGGGATGCTCTGGGCACGATGTCCTGAGCCAGCTGCAGGCACAACTGAAATCCTGTGTTCCCTGCTCAGAAATGGAAGAACAGGAAAAGGCCTGAAGTGCTGCCTGGCCTTGGCGTGGCTTGATCTCATCTCGGGATCCTGTACAGAGATATCACTGGGACATCTTCTGATAAGACAAAGATTTGGTGGAAATCATTCTCCCAGCTCAACTATTTCCTCATCAGGGCTGTGTTTCAATGAAATCAGCTATTTCCTCATGTTCTTCCTGGTTTACAGAAAACTTCAGCATGGAAAAAGTAATTCAAATTTACTGTTCCTAGAAATCATGGAAAAATTGTGTTTCAGCCTTATGGAAAATATTATAGTAACTTCTATTTTTCTTCAATGTTAGGATATTTTTATAGGATATATAACATGTTTGTACTGTAAAGTCATTACAAATAAATGAGAGAGAACAGCAATTTCTAAATATATAATGTAGACCACAAAAGTTAAAAGGAGGCTTTTACAAGAATGAAAAACTTTAGTCAAAGTGATTTTTTTTTTTTCCTTCCAGAACTGATTTTAGACATTTGTTTCTGATCTAGGTTTTGGTCACAGTTAAATCATATTATTTCCCACAATTCCAGAAAAAGCTTGTTATGCTCTATATTTTTTTCCCACCTGTTCCTGTGCACAGGTGTTTGCAAATTCAGGGTATATATTCCATTAGCATATTAAAGAGCAGTAATTAATCAATGAAATGTCCTCATTGCTATGGAATTGAGGCACTCCCTGGACTTTCTCATCTCTTTTCTACTCTTCCTCCCACTTATATTTAATTTATAGAGGCGGCCTCAGGAAGATGGGTTCTCATTATTATTAATGTGATGATACATGAGCGTTGCAGGAGATTTGACCAGGTGCTAAGCAGTGCAGTGTGAGTGACTGAAAGGAGGCAGCAGGTACCTCCCTGTGCAGATTTTAAAGGCCCTGTATTGCTTTAGATCAAAATTTGGCTTTATTATTTTATCTTCTGCTGGGTTATAATCCCACCTCCTTGCTCTAAACCAAGAGGATTTTAATTTCCTGTATGATTTTTTCCCCCCTGAGAACACTGACTTTACTGGCTTTACACAACAAGGCTCAATATGAGGATTTTTCATGCATTTTCTCTTTAATACATGAGGAATAAATGAAATTCTCTCCTTATTTACTTAGCATGGTATACATACTAAAGACACTCAACAGCTGGTTCTGGTGGGAGAATATCTGGATGCCCATCAACTGCACGTGGGCAGATTTTGTAGACCGTGATGGACTTGTCTTTCCCAAACCCCATCAGCTGTATGCCACAATCCCATATGCTTTTGTATTGCTGCTCATCCGATTCTTCAGTGAAAGGTAAGAAACAGAAATGCAATTTGATGTTGATGTTAATCCTCATTATGCTGGAAATGAGGTATCTGTAGATCAATGTTATGTTTTATAAAGGAGGATAAGTTGGTGGTTTACTAGAAAGATTTATGACAGGTAACATAGGTGAAAAATTGGGAAATATTTTTATTCTTAGGTATGTGTGGCTGTGGGCCAATCAAGAAAGAAAATATTTCTACCCAGCTTTTCTAGAACAGCATTTGGATACTTCTGATTATCTCCTTTGACTAGAGATACAATTTATTCTAAATCATTTGGGTTTCCTTTTTTCTTTCAGTGGAAGGATAAAGAGATTTGTCCTCTCAACCAAACCTCTCATTTGGTCCTGCACCAGAACATTCCTCTGGGGCTGATAGATCCCAGGTGTCTCTCTGTGGCCAAGCTAAGCAGACTGAAGGGATCTCAAAGTTTCATGTGAATATTTTATGCAGATCTAGTAAAGCTGGTTCCGTTTTTTCCCCCTCACTTTGGCACCAAAAAATGGATTGTTTCTGCAGCTGGAATCTTAGGGGACAGGCAGAGGTTGGCTGCACAGGAGAAAGCTACAATCATATTAAGATTAGCAGTGTTTTGATTTATTTATTTGTACCTTTTTTACTTTACTTTCTTTTTCTTTTCCTCTAAAAAATGCGATTAGTAGGTTTTTATAATTATTTCAGGACAGAATGAGGAAATTTGGAATGTCGTAAGTTGGACAGACTTAAACCAGAAGCAGATAAGATCATTCATGGTGGAAATCAAAAGTAATTTGGATCATATGTTCATAACCATTCCCAGTGTCTCCCGAGCAAATGCTTGCCCAAGTGTGTCTCACTGCAGTGCTGTTGGAAAGGGCTGCTGAGGGTGATTAGCCCACACATCTGGCTGCAGTGAGCCTGAGGAGAGCTGACCACTGCTATGAGGAATGAGGAGTCAATGGCTGAGAGCAGCAGGAGGGAGGGGGCTTTTCTGAACACCCTGCCCAAGCAGGAGGGCAGAGCTTTGCAGCTGTGCAGCCATTTGGGTTGGAAAAGAGAAGGGAAAGAGAATCCATCAGTGTCAGGGTATGGCTGTGTGCCACAGGCTGGATCCAGCTGGGTGAAGGAGGTGCCCAGTGACTTTGCCACTGGGAAGAAGTTGCCCAGTAACAATCCCTGAGTTCATGTGGGGGGACCATCCACTCAGCTCCAACACCCCTCTGATGGACACAAAAGTCAGGATGTTTCCTTGAGTTTTATAGCATTTCAGGCCACAAACTGGAGTCCTTGGGTTTTGTTGTATAACTGCTGATAAGCTGTGGTTCCCTCTTGGGATTAGATAGAGGGAGATCCTTTTTTTTCCCCAGTGCACTGGCACATTCTATGGCAGATTAAATTGTATCAGATTTTTCTTCATATCCTGGCATGAGAGCAGCCAAGGTCTTGTAACTGTGTTGTATTTCTAAAGCTTTTCCTCATGTGTCTTTTCAGATATGTTGCTAGACCTTTAGCAAAAGCCTTGGGTATAAAGAATGTAAGACGTGTGAAGCCACAGCCTAATCCTGTGTTGGAGAGTTATTTCCGGGAGTGCTCAAGACATCCATCCCAAGTAAGGATTCTCATTCTTCCAAACTCATTTTGCTTTTGGAAAATCCCACTCTTACTGTTTCAATCAGCTCTCAGCAATGACATCATGGGATGAGTTCCAGCTGATTGATAGATGACTTAATTTATTTGGGGTTTTGTTGCTGTTCTGCCAACAAGGGTATATGGCATCCGAAACAGAAAATACGTTTAAGATGTTTAATTTTCTGGCATGCTGTTCTAGATTAGACTGTTAATAATATTTCCAGATTAGTGTTCCATCTTTAACTCCTTCTGCCTGGAGAAAACTTCAGCTGATGTCTGTTATTGGAAAGGAGGATCATATTTACTGCAGGCTATAATATCAGAATGCTGGCATGGAAGCCTTTTGATCTACTATGTTGCTTCATACTTATGTGAGAAAGAAAAGCAATCCTATTACAGTGCTGTTTGTTTTGAAAATCCAACAAGGAAAAAAGACTACCCAATGCCTATCACCTCCAAAAATGAGGCAACTTGATTTTTGATGGGAGGCAGGTACTTTGCTGTGAGTGCAGCCTTGGAAGTTCACTCACCTGACTACAGTTCCCAAACAATTAAAGTTTTCCTACATTGGTTTTGAAAAGAAATGTTTTCTAGTAATGAGGAATTTTGATAATTATTGATAGTGGAACTTGGCTTTCTATCCCTAACTCTCCTATTCTTTTATTGTGTCATTTGCCTGATAACATCAGGAATATTTGTATGGGTGTTCACACATAAGCTCTTTTCTCCCTGGGCAAGTATCTGGGTCTCAGTTTCATTCCTTCCTTCTGCTTGAGTACAGCTGGACATTTGATTTCTGAAAGGAAGCACAGCAATTTTTAGACTCCTCAGAGCATGGGAAGGCTTCAGGCTGCCTCCTTTAGCTGTCCAGCTTGGGGTCCTGTATGCCTGGGAAAGCCTGGCTGGCAGCTGAGGGCATGTGGGCTCTGTCACTATTCCTGTGTGGCAAGTGGAGAGCTTGGAGCCAGCAGGGTGGGCTGGACACAGCAGCTGTTTGCACTCCTGCCCTCCCTGGCAGCTCAGGTGCCTTTTCTCACATTCCAGAAGTTTCCCTGAGGGTAGGAGGCTAGCTTGACTGGCCTCATCTCGATGGAGGCAGCACTGCTGCCACCCACTATTTGCATCCTGCCCTTGGGAGGAAAGAACTTCCCCAGAAATGAACCAAACACTCCCCTTGCTCCTGAGGCAGCCCCACACCTGCTGCACTTGGGGATGGAGGAGAGGCAGGAAGCCCACAGGCTGCTGCATGTGGGGCACTGAGCACCCTGAAATGCAGGACCTTGTGCTGGGCACGGGCTGGCCTGGCCACCTTGGGAGCACAGAGCACGCAGAGACCCTGGGGTGCCGCACCCCAATGGCCACCAGCAGCTCTAGGCCCTGCTCCACCCCCAGTTTAGTTCTGGTGCTGGAGGGGGCAGGCTGGACCTTGCTCAGGAGGATACATCGACTTGCTTTGGATTGAGAACAGAGCTCAGGTCACTTTAGCTCCAGGCCACTTCTATTCTGTGAGACTTATATATAAACAAATTATTAATATTTATGATTAGATAAGATATTAAGTGCCATGTCCTTGTGTGTTCATACATGGCACTTCCCTCTCCAGCCTAAACAATAAAAGTTGCATCTCTGAAACTCTCAGGAGTGACCAGACAGACAATAGAACAGTTTGTGGATCTGTTAATTTTGTGTCTGCTTTATTTATATAAATAAAACCCCAGGGTTTCTGTGAACATTACTCAAAAATACCCCCTCATGCATATTTATTATTGGTAATACTTTAAACAGAAGACTTTACAACAGTGGGAAGCTGCTCTGTGAACTACAAAATAAATGAAAGTGACATTGGGGTGCATCTACTGCTAACACTGTTCCATTTCTTGCAGTCAGAGATCAAAGGTCTTGCCAAAAAGTGCAACTGCACCGTCCATTTGGTGGAGAAATGGTTCAGGAGACGGCGAAACCTTGAGATCCCAACAGTGCTCCAGAAATTCCAGGAAGCTTTGTAAGGAAAGACAATGCTTTTGGTTATCATTGCTTTATTCTTTTGGAAGAAAATGATTGAGGTCACCCCTTTCCAGAAGGCTGGGTCTGTCTGATGAGGGTTTCTGAATGCACAAACAAGTTGAAAGGATTTAGTAGCATTTCTCCAAATAATAGTTAAAAGTTTAGGTTAACTGTTTCTCCTGGAAAGAAAAACTACCTTAAAATATTTTACAGTTTGCTTCTTTATGGAATAATGGATTTGTAGGCTCCTGCTACAAAGTGTAAGAGGAATACATGCAGAGAATAGGAAAATATTTTCCTGTCTGCCAGTAATCATAGGGGAACAACAATGCTTACCCTGGTTTGTTTGTACCCATGCTGTCATTTTGGGGTGCTGTCATGTGTACCAAAGTCAGTTCTAGAGCAGGAATTGTGGCATCCAGACTAAAGGACAGGTGCCACAGCTTGATCATGGGATACTGTGTGAAACAGGAACTCAGACTCACTGCTGAGAGTGGGGCAGTGAGCAGCTTTGAGTGATAATAATGAATATGCAAGAAGTTTCAAAACCTCCTGCATATGATTTTTCACTTATGTGTGAGAACTTCCTCATACCTAAATGCTTTCAGTGCGATCTAAAATCTCATACAAATTGCAAATCCCCAAATGGGCACAGCTCATCCCTTTTGGGTACTGACATTAACTGTACCAGTGTAAAGCACTTTCAAATGCTCTGTGTATTTGGCTTTTCATTAGCATAATTACATTGGCAAAAATTCACCTGATTATAATATTGAACCTCTGTTACTGTGCATCAGCTTAAGGAATGAGGGTTAAAAGTACAGCACTGAGCTCAAAGTTGAGTACTTTATCAAGATTATTTTCAGTGTTAATCAATGTGATGATGATTTAGTGGTGCCCTCTGTCAGACATAAATCCAGATGATAGAGGTGTGTCTCTTTGAAGTCTGAGCTGAGTAAACTCTTCTGACTTGGTTTATGTCTGCTGTTGTTTTGGGGATCAGTTAATTCGATTTCACAAGTGACAATAAAATTTCCTGCTCTTGCTAAAAGACCTGCCTGCCATGCGTGCCTGTCTCTAGTAGCACACAGCTAAAGACTGAAATTCCCATTTGCTTGGCAGCTTGAGTGAGAATGAAGCAAACAGGTTTCTCTTGTGCAATTCTGTGAACCTTGCTCTGCTCTTTGTCAGTGAATTTAATTGAATATAATTCTCTAGGCAAAAAAAATGAGGAACTGAGTTATTCCACTCTAGTAGTCAGTGTTATAAGCGTTAGGAAATTTTTTGAAAGCCTGCAATCTCCAGGATCTTTTTTCTGAATCACAAGGAAAATCTGATGAGCCAGATCTAAGCCATACTTATGCTATTAGTGCTCCCAGTTAAGCAACACTGGGGTTTGGAAAGCCCTTTGCATGAAACCTTCACTGCCTTGTAAGACTTACCAGCCCTTAACTTCCCCTAATAAGTTCTTTTTTGTTACATTCAGTTCAAAAGAAAAGATTCCTGAAAGTTAAACCAGAAAATCCTCTTGCATAGCTGTTGTTCATTGCTCTCTCTGGTGGCCAGGATCAGAGTTTAAAAGGCACTTGAGTAAAATTTGGTGAATTTGGATGAATTTTACTTTAGGTTTTATTCACCAAATTCATAAAGAAGCTCAGCTAAATGCAAAATGAAGCAGTGCTCTGGCAGTCTTGCACATAGAATGAGTTCATCTGCAGTGCTGTTTATTGCCAAATGTATTCAATGTATATTTGTATATAGGGACTAATGGCACAGTCCAGTAGGTGCTCTGTGCTTTGAAGCTGACTCAGAAACCACTTTACAATCAACACAGAATCAGTTCTGCCAAATCCACTGGAGCTCTCACACCTTGTTTGGAATGGGAGGCATGAGGGCAAGAAGCAGCCCCCGTGTAAAGTCTGTCCCATGCCACAGTGTTGTGTTTTCCAGCATCTCTTGATTAACTCTGAACCAGGTATTACTTGTGGGTTCCACTCTCCCCTTCCTTTTGCTCTCTGAATTTCCACCGTGTTCCTCTGTGCTTTTCCTGTCCATGCAGTGCTTGTTGTGTAGTGTTATTTTCAAATCATCTGAGAATGATTGGATGATTTGAAAATAGTTTAAAGTTGAGAAGAAAAAGAGTTGTTTATCACATGTGTATCAAGTGGCAATTTTGTAATAATTTTCCTGACTTCTTTCTCAGGTGACACACATTTTGTCTCACCTCCAACATTCCACATCCTCATCTTCTGTTTGTTGTTTTTCGCATAAAACACTCTCTCAGTCTTTGAAAATCTCATTCTTTCTCCTGGAATATCAACCTCCAGGGGATGTGGGACTCAGAAAGGAGGGGCTGCTTTTACCAAACAGATTCTCCTCTTCTCTCATTTGGCACTTCATTAACACTTGCCAAAGACCGCAATCTCATTTTATACATCCCTCAATCCATTGGTGCAGCGTTCTTGTGGTGCTTTCTCCTTTTCAGGGGGTTTAGGTTTTCTGGGAGCTGTTTGCTGCTCTCCTCTGGGATGCCTCTTGTTCTAGAACAAGTTCTCACCAGATCTGGGGCCATGTGCCAGTCCCTGTGGTCACAACCTTGCTTTGCATGTGAAGTCCTGCAGTGTTTTCCTACTGATCTTGCAGAGCTGCTTAGGGGAAAGGTCAGGCTTGTTCCTGCCGAGGGGAAGAGTGGAAAGGAAGGAGTTTTCCATCACCTGTAGAGGTGGGAGTGGGAATGCTCGGGCTGAGGCTGCAGCCACACCCAGTCCCAGGGACAGTACCTCCCACGCAGGCTCCAGAGTCATTAGGAGCCGATTGCCGGCTCCAAATCACAGCATCCTGCTCTGACACGTAAAAGGAGCAGCACAGTTCATTGAGATGCTCGAGCTTTTTCCTTTGCTGACATAGCAGGCTGGTGATGCAAACCTGGAAGGTTTATCTGCCTTCCTGCATATCCATTTGATGCACAAAAAGCTTAGATCAGGCTAAATTCTGGCACACCTAGTCAAAGATGAGGTTATAGTTAATTGAGACCTTGTTGCAAGATGTAAGCTATCCCAGTAGATGCTAATAATTCATAAGGCTCCCCTGTTGTCAGCAACTGGTGTTGAGACAGATGAAGTGAATGAACCCAGGAAAAGGTTTGTGTTCTCAAACATTAATTTTTAGGGGTCTTACTACACTTGCTGTGGTCATTCTCTTGATCAGTTCAAGCCTGGCTGGAAAATTACTGCTATCATGACAATTAAAATATCTGCATTGTGATAATGTAAAAGAATTTCCTAATTTAGCAGTTAATCAAACTTAAATATTTGAATAATAATAATTTAGGTACAGTTTGTATGTGGCAATCCTTAACATCGAGTGTGAGGCCACATTTATGTGAAGATTGTGTGTGGTATACAATGATTTGCAGTAATTCTGGCTCAGGACAAAACATACAAAATATAATTGTTTGTTCCTATTTTTTAATTTCAATTTTGCAGCTGGCGATTTTCATTCTATCTGACATCCTCCATTGTTGGATTTATATTTCTGTATGATGTAAGTTAACTTTTTAAAAGATTGATACTCTATTTTGAACAAAATAATTTCTAGATTTTCTTGAATCCCATTGAAAGACTCTGGTTTCAGTGGCTCTGTGGGTCAGATCTTTGGTGTGTATCATCTGGATGATGGGCTGCAATATGTACTGAGATTTCATATTTAAGTTAACTTTTGACCTTCTATGATAAAGGAATTTATGAGTAATCAGTGTTTTTAAGGCAAGCTTGAAGAAGTCACGCAGATGGTTTTACAACATGCCTTGTTAACACCTACAAATGCATCACATGGTCAGGTTTTCCTCAGAGGAGGCCATAAACCCTTTTTTGGCAGCATTTTTGGGGCTCACAGCTATTTATTGAGGTGTTGCTGCTGAGTCAGAAGTTGGGAATAACAGAGAGAGTGGTGCTTGTAACTCGGTGAGCCCTGCCTGGGGTGTCATTAATGCTTCCCCGGAGCAGCGGAACAGATCCCGGCGTGTCTCTGCTCATCTGGCCCTTCTCCCCAAACACTGTTTATCCTCCTCAACCACTGGTGTGTGTGACTGGTAAACACAGCAAATTTAATCACTGTGGCAACATATCTTGAGTAATTGCAGTAATAAAACACACACCCACTGCTTTGGATGATGAAATTGTGAACTGGAACGTTTCAGGTGTCCTGAAAAGAAGCCAAAAAGCTGGGAACAATATAATAAATCTGAGATGTAAGTTCCCTTTAGAAATTGGTGGAGGACAGTTATCAAGATTACAGCTTCTTAGCCTGCTCCACTTAGAGAGATTTTAAGTAGTGAAGATTTTGAGTTAAGATGGTAATTGCTGCTGAGCTGAGCAGTGTCTGACTGATGTGTCTTCCCCAGAAACCCTGGTTTTACGACATATGGCAGACGTGGGTTGGTTATCCATTTCAGGTGAGCTTTTTGGCATCGGGCCAGTGGCCTCCAGGCATTCCAGGTATTTCCCCATTGGAAGGGGTAATCCACAGCAGCCTTTTCCCTCCACACGGGCACCACCTAAAGAGGTGTGGCACCAAAGCCTCCTGCCTTTTTTGGGGAAGTGCTGCTGACTGTTGCAGGACTTCCTTGGGATCTGCCTGTGCTGCAGCTTCCCCCTCCAGCCAGACCACTCTCATTTCCACCCACCCCGGGATACCAGTTCCTCACTGGAGATGTTATCAGGGTTCCCAGATTCAGTGCAGAACTCCTGCACTGCTCCAGGCCCCATGGTGCTTCAAGGCACTCTTATTTTAATAACTCTGCCCCATCCCACTGCCTTCTTATTGCTGTGCTAGGCAGAGGCCAGGAATACAAATAATTCTGCCTCCCAGCTGAGTTTTCCCAGCTCCTGGTATACACCTGGGAAATGTATTGACCCAAGGGAGCAGCCAAGCTCTGCTCTCCCTGAGGTAGATCCATGGGATTTTAGCATAAATGACATTTCAGTTTATTATGTTAATTGTTCACCAATACAGAGAGGGGTTATTTGCAGTTGTTTGTAATTAAATGCAGAAGGACTCTGCATGTAGTTCTGTGACAGAAACATGGAGAAAAAACGTGGTAAAATCCAGAGGTGGGGGAGGAGCTGTGGGAATTGAGAGTTTGGGCTGAGCAAAGGTTAAAATACTTGGCTCTCAGAACATCCTTCTTAATGAAGCCCAGGATGGGAATTTAATTTAACTTAATTTTTTAAGCAAGACTCACCAGAGGAGCAGAAGTCAGGAAAGGAAAAAAGAAGTAATCTCACTCCACATTTACTTTTTCCCATTCTCAGAGTTAACTGTGTTTTTCTTCATCACAGACCTTGCTGCCATCCCAGTACTGGTACTACATGGCCGAGATCGGGTTTTACTGGTCTCTCATATTTACCCTTGGGATTGACATCAAACGGAAGGCAAGTGCTTTGCTTGTTGGTAGCTTGAACCTCCGCTCCCGTGAGCGGGGAAAAGGTGTTTGTGAGGAAAAGCACGGCCTGGAGCCGGGATTTGCTGCAGCCACTTGAGGGCAGCATCAGTCTGCGCCTGGCACCCCGCTCGCATCCCCGGATCCCGGCTGCCAGGGCAGCGCTCGGGGGCTGCCAAGTCCGAGACCCTCAGGGGCTGTGCTTGATCCGCTTTACCTTTATTTCCTTCTGTCCCGCCCAGGATTTTATGGCTCACGTCATTCATCACCTGGCAGCCATCGGGCTGATGAGTGGCTCTTGGTGTGGCAATTACGTGCGGCTTGGAACGCTGGTGATCTTCGTGCACGACACTGCAGATTTCTGGCTCGAGGTGACCCTGCTTTTTTTGCTTTTATAAACTTTTTTTTAAACTTTTTTTTTCCTGTCCTGAGTTTTTTGGTTATTGGGATTTTGGTTTTGGTGTCAGTGACATTTTAATCTTTTTGCCACGACTTTCATATGAACCTTTCTTATCCCCACAGAGACACTTTGCAGATTTGTAACTTGTAAGATAAAAAAGAGCTTCTAGATAATTTGAACTTTTTACAGAATCCATTATGAGAAAGGAACAGAAGAGAATTTCCTCAGTACAGAACAGGCACTGGAAATAAAGTTGCCTCCCTGGGCTACTCTTGTTTCACTGATAAAATTAGACCAGGTTGTCACAGAATCACTGGGGCTGGAAAAGACCTCTGACATCAAGTCCAACCTGTATCAGGTATCTTCTGGCAGAAGAAAAGTTTATTCTGGACTGAAGGGAAAGTCCCTTCCTTGCACTAAATATGAGTAGAAGTATTTAAGAAGTGTCCTTCTCTGCACAAAGCACTGTAATTAGAGTTGCTTCTGGGTTTCCTGGAAGACGAACACAGTGTTTTCTTCACTAGAATTCCCCTGAGTTTATAACAGCAGGTTTGAGAGCACAGTTTCATCACCTCCTTTGGTGGCAGTGCCAGTGTAAGCAGCCCTTGTAGGCTGTTATCTGTCACTGTGCCTTTCTGTTCCTGATACTCTATCTTATCGTATCAGAACAACTAATTGTGGGGTTGTGCACTTGGGATTGGTCCAAATTTAACAGGTTTTCTTGCTGGGTTACTTTTAATCCTGAACTTCTAGGACCAATCAACTGCGTGGCCCTACAAACAGTTGAGTTGACAACTGGCAGGACAGCACTTGGATGGAAGCTGGAGTTGAGTACCAGAACAACTTAATCCAGCCCTGCAACTCAAAAGAAGGAGAAAAGAAAAGAAGTTAATAAAGCTGCTGTTTAAAACTTAGACTTGGCACCTGCAGCTTTGTTCACACTTGAAAACTTTGCCCAGGGTGGTTCCTAATGGAGCATGGAGAGCTGGACAGTTCATTTAGGGGAGGAGCAGCATTATAACCTTTATTAGTGGGATAGAGACCAGCACTGAGATCTGCTCTCAATAAGAAGACAGGAGCAGAATTAGGCTCAGAGGAGGGTCAGTAACAGGCATGTCCCAGAACACCTGGGATTAAGGAGTCACTGCTACTCCTGAGTGTGTAGGTGTAGCCAGCAGCTTCTCTTGGAATTCAGTCTGTTTGGAATCTGGTAGAAAAATGATGGATTACCTCTGTTCTAAAGAGCACTTTGTGTTTCCATTACACTTTATATTCTGGTCTGAGAGCTGTTCTTTAGGCCTTTGCAGAGTCCTTTCCTTCAAGATAAAAGGAGAAATATAAACAAAGAATCTGGTTTGATGCTGCTTTATTAGGTACCAGTAAAATGATTGCTTTACATGTCAAACTGGGAGGAAATACTCTTCCTGCTTAGGTGGAAGATGAGTCTTTATTTATGAAAACACAGAATTTATTTCAGACAATATTTATAATATGTTTGGGGGTTTTTATCCACTGCAGGCAGCCAAAATGTTTAATTATGCTCGCTGGGAGAAAACCTGCAACATGCTGTTTATCATCTTTTCTATCGTGTTCTTCATCACCAGGATGATCCTGTTTCCCTTCTGGTAAGCAATACTTAATCCTGTCACAGGCTCTTACTTCATTCCTGCTCCCCCTGAAAGTTTAGTGTTGGTTGTGATGGAAAAAGGAATGGACTGGACTTTAAAATTCTGCTAGTTGGAAAATTGACCAAAACCTGCCATTTTCTTTAAAAACTATTACATAAAAATAATTTTAAATTAGTCTCTTGGACCTAAATAAAAGTGTTTGTGTTACATAACTTGTTTTGTAAATAGTAGTTAAATGCTACAAGGCCCTGCTTTTTAAGAAGACTGAGCTCCTTAACTAAGAGAAATCCTTTTCCCTTTCATTCCACCCCTTCTGCTGTAGCTGCAAAGTCAGAGTACCTAACTGTAGTTAATTTTTGAGAGCCTTCTTTCTGCTACCCAGTCCTTGGGTAGTGCCTCACCTCAATCACATGAGGAGGACTCAGAGAAGTTTAGGTGAACCAATTAATTTATGAAGTCAGCACAAATAAATCTTAACTTGCTAAGCACTTGCATGCCTTTGGAGTGCTATGATTTAATCTGCTTTGGAGTATCCACATGGGTGCTTAACATGTTTATCTTTTAAAAAGTGTTTAATGTGTTTCACATTCACAGCTCTAATTTGCCCCTCCCTGCCCATGGACAAACCCTTAGAGACTCAAGCTGGTTAAATTAATAGTTCTGAACATTGATCAACATAAGGCTTTAATTTCCTGTAGTATTTTCTTTCAGAAATGCTGATGTCTTTTATTTTATTGTTGTTTTTTTAATTAACTGTACTAGTGATCTGCAATCATTTTGCTTCACTGAGTTTCTTGTTCTTTAGTTCTTGAGCTTGGAAGCAAAACATGATGAGATTAAAGGGACTCAAAAAGCCCCAAATAATATAGAAGTAGTGAAGTCTGAAGATGGACAAAACATATGTTAATTAGCAAAAAGCCCTGTTGCAAAGCCTGTAGGATTTTCTCTGGAGTGTGGATTTCAGATTAGAGAGAATTGACACTAAAAAAAGGCAGAGGCAAGCTCTGAGTTGTACAATATCTAGACCACACAGAGATGAAGATCTGAAAAACAGGGACTTTTTCTAACCTCACTTAGAATGCTTTCATGCCAGACTTGAATTTCTCATCTTCTGAAGACTATATTTCAACAGAGATGCATAATCTAGTTAAGACAGGGCTTGTTAATTAATCTACCATCTTTTCAGAGCTTTTAAATATTAATCAGCTTGGAATATGCAATTAGAAATAAGTGTAAATAGCATAAGGAAGAGATCTTGCACCATAACAATGACCTTTATTTTTTTAGGATTCTTCGTGCCACACTATATCAGCCTACCTACTACTCCACAACTCCTGTCATAGCATATTTTTTATTCAATGGGATGCTATTAACCCTCCAAGGCTTGCATTTATATTGGGGTTACTTAATTTTCAAGATTTTGAAAAGATTCATTTTCCTAAAGGTAAGAAATTTGTTTCTTCAGAAGTACTTCACTACTTTGTGAAGTATCAAACAGATGCCAATACCTTCAATAGATTTACTTGGAATTTTTTTTTCCCTGACCTTTTAAGTCAGCATTTCTGAGAGGGTTGTACAAAGCATAGAGGTGTACAAATGTGCTTTACACCTCTCATTGTCACACCCTATGTCTTGGTTGGAATATAAAGACTTCAACTAGGTTTTTTTGCCTGTAATTGATGTTTGGTACCAATAGTAAATGAGAAATGAGCTGTCCCAAAAACTGAAGCCTGAAGATGGTCCAGAACTCCTCAGGAATTCCTGTGTTCTGAGTGAAAGCAATCTTTTGTCACTGGGCTTTGTAGCAACTCCCCAAAAAAGAAGTGAGTGATGAGAGTTTTGACTACAACTTTTCTGCAGTATTTATATGCAGATTTGCCTAAATCTGAGGTCACCTAAACTGGTTTTGGATCATGAAAACCAAATGAAGCATATCTGGTATTATATTATGACTCAATGAAATACTGTCATATTCAGCTGGAGCAGAGAAACAGTGCAAGTCTGGTGATGCCTAATCTGCTCTTACCTTGTAGAGAAAACTCATATGGGAAAAAAACTCTGAAGAAAACTGCCATTTATGTCTCATTTGATTGCCCAAAGTAGTGACATTTTCACAAGGTCTCCTGCCATGAAATGGGCAGTGGGGTGCAGGGTAGATAAAATATTTAGCAAAATCATTTAAGAGAAGGACTTTGGAGAATGTCTCTACGATTTGGCACAAGTATTGACAGGTATATTTTTCTAGTTAACGTGAAATTTAAGTTGTGCTGTTAGAAAACGGTGTTTTTTCTGAGGTTCAAGAAACAAAAACTTAATTAAACTGACTGTCCTTTTATCTGAAGCACTTTATGCTGTGAAGCATCTTGAGGAAATAGAAATATTCCTTTCTCCCTGTATTTGATTGTTATTTGAATGCTAACAGGAACCATCCTGTAATTATTGGAGTTTTGGATTCCATCAAATCTTATGCAAACAGACAACTGGGTGTCATAGGGAGACTCAACATCTGCCCTGGAAACTCAGCCCTTATAAGACAGCAAACAGCAGCCCAGAAGGGACAAATCTGTGGAGGAAATGGTTCGTGGTGCTCTGCCTCTAAAGCAAGCTTCCGTGTTCCCTTGGACACTGAGACTCTTGTATTTCTTGGGTGTCATTTACCTGTTTGACTAATTACTACATTATTTCTGACCTGACTTGTTGAGGTGTAAAATGCTTTACTTCTTGTTTTCTTTTGTGATTTTGGCCTTGTCACTGTGCTGTTCTTGTTCCCTGTGCACAACCCCTCTTATGAATGCAGAGATATCCCTCTGCCTCCCAGCTGAGGAAGAGGAAGGCTCTGCAGAGCTCCCCATCCACACTGGTTGAGGTTCTGAGAGCACAGTGCCAGAAGGTGCTCAGATGCAGTGGTGAACAGGACATTGCCAGGCCAGCTATATAAGGCCACCCTGCCCTGCCTGCTTTTGTGCCTTTGTAAGGGGCAGAAATGTTTTATTTTCAGATAAGAGCTTTGTTGTGTTCGTCACTGCTAAAAAATGGGAAAGCACCAAGCCTGCGTCCCTACCGCGGGTTTCTGATTCCTTATACAGCTCTCTGAGAAGACGGTTTCCAAATAACATTTTTACAGTGGTAGCAGCAGCAGCCCGGGCCCTTTTCAGTCTGGATGACTTCAGCTGGCTTGCATGAGCAGCCTGTTTTCCATAGCAGTGGCAAACTTGGCTGTGAAAGCAGCCAGTGCCTCCAGAGCTGGAAAGGCAACGTTGAAAAGAATGGTGTTGGCAAGGCAGCGTTTTTATACCAACATCTTTGTTATAGACATGCTGCACACAAATAGCTGCTGCTATTTTAGGGAAATACCAGCAGACCATCATCCTGGTGTTAGAAGGGGTTTGTTTCTCTGCCCAGCACTGCCTGTTTTCTGAATGAAAACTTAGCAATTTTTGATATTTTTCTTGAAGCAACAGTTAGCTACTTCAGATGGAAAAATGAAGTCATGGTGTAACTGGGTATAGAGACTTCTCTTGTTGTTCATCTGAAGGAAGTTCTGAGCATAGAAGGATGTAAAGAATTTTTTCAGTGCCCTCTGTGCCTTGATCCTGGAGTTTTGGGGTCACTGCAGCCTCAAGAGTTGGTGGCTTCTCCCGTGCTTTCCTCTTCCCCCTGAGGAGAAGATGGCTTTTGACCGAGAGTAGCTGGTGAGAAGCTCTTCATCTCAGCTGTCACCTCCCTCCTGCACCAAGAGAGGGGACAGTTATCCTCAGCCCTTTGGGATAACTGCTCAACCAACTGACTTGCTTCAGCAAAAAAGAATGTGGACTAAAAATCTTGTGTTCTTCCTCCTCCCAAACACTGCAGCGAGGGATGGCTGCAAATGAGGAAAAAGGAAAGAAGGGAGATGATTTTCTGCCACCCCTATGTCCTGTTTTCCCAGCCATGGCACTCTCTGGCACAGAGCAGCACTGGTGGCCTCCATGCTCATGGGACTTGTGCCACCTTTCCCCTGGTACTCTGGGAATACTCTAACAAGGGGGAGTTCTCCATCCACAAGCTCAGCTGTACTCAGCTACTTCACATTAAGAAGCTTTTTCTTTTCCATAGGGGTAAACTTGAGGGTACAGAATTTTTTTTCTACTCCGTTGTTCTTACCTCTGGAAAATATAAATGTCCTTTCTCATGTGACATTTGTGACCTTGTGTATGTAAGAAAAGCCCTTTGAGGTCAGACCTGTAGCCATGTACCAGTTGTGCTTTGAGAGGAAGGAGGACATTCTTCAGTGTAATTTCTTTTCAAGTTAGGTCAGGCAATTGCAATGTTAGCTGCTGGCTGCCATCTTGATGTCCAAGGCCTTTTGTTGCTAGGAAACTCCGTGTGTTTCTGTAATATTGTTCAATTACATGGTTAAATTACCCACTTGTATCAAGTTTCAAGCACCACTGAAACATGTCTAGTCATCATGTCTGCACATATGAGAATATTTTAGGAAAATTGAAAAAGCATATAGAGAAGTATGTACATATGCACTGATTTAAAACATCTCGCCAGGAAAATCCCGTGGAGATTAAACATTTTATTTCCAAGGTCAGAAAAAGGGAGTGAATGACAGCAGCTTATAGCCACATTATTATGGTAAATTAAGATGTAAAATATATGTTAAACCCATTACACACTGAGTTAAGGTTTTCAGACTATGGTGGTTTAAATCTTTAAAAATATGTGTAAGTTGTAGGAAATGGGCATGATGTCCACATGTCTCAGATACTTCAAGGCTGATGCAAAGTCCATCAGTGGAGGGTAATGGCAGGTTTCTAACAGACTGTAATGTGTCCAGGAATAGGTTTTCCTGCTCTTGTAATTGTTTTGCCACCATCAGACCACCTTCAAGGAAGGCAATGAGCTGCTCACTAATGGCTGCTGTTATTTCACAGTCGTCAGCAGCAGTTTTCTTGGATTCACTGTGGTTCTTTCCTCTTCCTGATGCAGAAAAGACCCTGCACTGCTGTAGATCAGGATTTTGGACTTGTCACTCTTTGAAATCCTATGTTCAATATTCCTTTGGCATTTTGTACTTGGTAAGCTTTTTAAAGACTGGTTGGGTGTATCCTTGTCCATGGTTTGTTCATTCCTTATTTGGCCCAAATTCCCAAGGCAACAGTGAGAGTTGGTGTTCAAAGAATGACTAAAAACAGAGTAGGGAAAACTGAAAATGATAAGAAAATACTATTTTGGGTTGAAATGAGAGCTGTGAAGTGCTTGTTATGATACTTCTGCTCTTCTCAGCCATCACTTTTCTACTGCAGTATTTTTCCTTACTTTTTTTTAATGCTTGATCTGCTTGCATCAAACAATTTGACATTTAATGAGAATTAGCACATTCAGTGAGAAGTCATCTCCTTCAGAAAAATGCCATACTACAGGAGTTAAACAGAGGACAGGGTTTATTTTCTAACCTAGTGGCACATAAGATTTTGTTTTCTTTTACTTGTGTGGTTTGTCAGGCCTGTGCTGCCCAGTGGCTGTTGGGGTTGGTAAAACAGACCTAGAGGTGCACTTGCCTTAGTTCCAAGTGGCTGTTTTTAAAATCAGCAATATATTTTAGAAGATAGTGATAATCTAGTAAGTTAAATTTTCATGACTGGAACTGGGAAGTTGTGGCAAAGCTTTTCCTGGATATTTCATCATTCCCTTCTAGATTGGGAAGGGCCAGTTCTGCTTTGGAGTTTGAGTTTTCTCAGTGGAGGGTTAGCACAAACATAAGACAGCTTGATCTAGATTAGTTGGGGTTGCTTTTTCTCCATTTTAAAGGAAAACAGGTTGTGGAGAAGTTGAATTTGTTGATTCTCAACAGATGAATAATTATAGCAGATTTTCTTATGAGGATGGCTTACTAGGGGAACAAAATAGGCCAAATGGAAGCTTTCCCTCTTAGACATGAAAACCAGTCAATCTGGGAGCCTTCCCAGTTGGTTTAAATGATTGCCCTGGGGACATGAGTTGTTTAATAGCCTGGAGATGGGAGTTAGCCAGCCAGGTCAGCAGCTGGAGGCTTGTGCCCTAGTAAAGGGAAATTACTTCCTGTTACGACTCTTTCATCTGCATATTTCCCATTCTGCTCCAGCAATCTATTTAAACCCAAAGCCTGGCTACATGTCTCACTTGATGCTGCCAAATTAATCCGAGGGAGGAGGGTGAGAGGCAGGCAGAAGGAGCACAGAAGAGTTTGAGGTTTGCTGGCTGGTATTTACAGTGATAGGCAAGGAGCAGAGAAGCTGAGGAGCCCTGGAGGCCTGCCCTTCCAGGGATGGGGAGTCAAGGCTGCCCCCAGCCATCGATATTGTCAAAGTGTGCAGCCCCAACAGAGCCTGTGAAAGAGGAAAAGCCACCAGTTCTTCTCCACTGTGCCAATTCAAGAGCACTTGTTGGTCTCTGTGGCCTCAACCAGTTTTCCTGGCACTGGGAGTTAAAAGGCAGATTTCTGTTTAAATCTCTACATTTACTGCAGATTCTGAATGGGGTCAGCAGCTGAGCAGTAACTTCCAGGGAGGTGTGTTATATATGCTTGGTGGATTGTATGCTATACCACACACTAAAATATACTTCTCAGGCTTCAATGCAGCAACCATGTTCTTTGCTGGATTTTTTAAAATAATTTTTTTATAAACTCTGCCTAGAATGCTCATAACTCCACTACATTTTTCACTTGAACATTATATAGAAATTAGGTAAAGCTTTGAAAACCTGGGTTAAAGGCTTTCTGACCATTGTAGAGGGATAAACTAATGAGAAACCACAGAGAATATTGTGAGTGTTTGATGGGAGGTTAAGGGTTGCTGGGGTGGGAGCACTGGGGCAAAGTACCCTTCCACAGCCCTGCTGTGCACACACAGCACTGTGCAGGAGCAGCCTCAGACCCTGGGCCAGAGTCCAACAAATTGGGGGTGTGGGTGCTCCCCTTGCCCGTCACGTTGGCCGAGCCATGAACAGCTCTGATGTGCTGCAATAAAAATCTGCTCTTTCCAAAGTCTGAGTTTGAATTCAGTAGGAGCTGCAGATGACCAGTGCCTCTAAGAATAGAAACCCCAGCCTCCTTGCAATCCTGAGGCTTCCTGGCCTGGCCATTCCCGAGGGTTGACCCAGGGCCAGGCTCTCAGCTGGTAGGAATGAGCACGGCTCAATGGCATTGTGTCAGTTTTCACCAGCAATGGATCTGGCCAAACAAGCACCCCCGCCCCTCTCTGCGTGTTCCCTGGCACAAGGCAACTCCACTTCTAGTAAATCCCCCATCCAAATGGTTCTTTTGATGTGCAAGTTCCTAACTCAGAGGAAAGACAAATGTTGGTAAAGTTTTTGCTCTAAAATTAATTGCTTTACCTTGCTCTTCACAGAAGGGCATTTGCTGACAGATTTTCTGGCTTCGCATTTTAACTGCTTGTATCTTTTAATTTTCTAGCAGGATCTTTATGAAATGTTCCATTTCTTGCTAGTTTTATATAGACCCCAATATAAAAATTATATATGTGTAATAGTGTGCATATGTATTTATTTTTTCAATTGCCAAAAATCAATTCACAGAGTGAACCCGAAGCCTTTACAGAACTTTTGATGCCTTCATTTACTATTTTTAATATATTCTGCAGAGGTTTGAATTGTGACTGTGTTATGAGGTGAATAATTCTTATATTTTCAGAGGGAGTTACTGAACTTCAATCTGGTGAATCGATTTTAAAAAAGATTGAAATAAAGCTAGTTAATGATAGGTTAATATCTACTGAGAAAGAACATTGTTCTGTCTTGTATTTAAAGAAAATGTTTCCCTAGGAGGACCTAGGAGTGCTCCATTATATAATTACATGGCAAGAAGGGAGGAAATCCTTTAAAGGAGCAGTTTGTCCTCTGTAACATAATTGTAGTGAGTTTTGATCAGGCACAGGACACTGCAGCTTCCCCTGAGCAGGCAGAGATGGGTGTGAGGCAGCTCCAGGGTGGGATTTGTCTTGTGTAACTTGGGCTGTGCCTACAATTTCCAGGGTCCCTCTGTAACCAGTGGAGGAATAGTGGTGTCCCCATCTCTGTATCATTTGGCTCAGTAAGGAAACTGCATAAACTTTGTTCACTGGGTGCTACTTAAAGTATTCCATACCCAGCCTTGATAGCAGGCTGGTTACAAGGACTGCATGGAAATGATTTTAGGTATTGCCATATGAATATAGGAAAAAACCCATTACTTGTCAGGTATGCCACTGAAAATGAAGTTGATGTTTAAGTACGGATAGAAAGTTTAGATGCATCACAACAGGAATGGTCTCTAAGGCTGTAGAGAAATGTCCCTGCTGGACAGAAGTGCCTGTCACATACCTGTACATTGTGATCTCAGTCCACAGTGCTGCAAGCTTCTGCAGGAATACTCTTTAGCAGCTGTGTTGTTTCAAAACATTAATTGAGTGCAGGATCACACCTCACTGAGAACAGTGCGAGTGTCTGATCAGCTGTTTTGTAGCCAAAACAGCATTTCTAAGGAGTAAAAGTGCATGTTCTGATAAAAGTTCATACCACTGAACTCCTTGGCTTAAAGCGAGTTCTATCCTAGGGTAAAAAAAAGTTCACTATAGAGAACAGCATCAAATGCCTATTATATTGTTCTTTGTTTCTTTGCCAACTGTGGATTTAAAATTGGAATAATTCAAAAAGCAGTGGGACATTATGAGTCACTGGGTACCTCCTGGGCTTTTGACATTATCGTAAAGCCCCGAGCGCCGCAGCGCGAGGTTCAGCCCCTGCATTTCAATACTCGGCCAGCAGACTCGGCTGGAGCCACAGAGAACCTGATTAGCTGTAAACAATGACTTAGTTCTTCACAACACCCAGGGCATTCCAGCCCCAGCTCCAGGTGTGCTGTGCTCACTGACACCACCACTGAGGTTTTCTTGGGGTTAGATTTATCCCCTCAGTCAAAATCAGGGATGTGCTCTAGTAGCAACATCTAGTTTTATAAGCCTATTCTTTTTAATAGTTGTGGAATTAGTGGAACTTTTAATTTGTTTTTTACAAGTGTTCTTTGAGTTCCCTCTGAAAACTGTCAGTGGAAGGCTTGGGGAATGGGTATTACATAGATTAAATAAGAAGACTTTTGGCCATAAGATGTCCAATGCAATTAACTTAGAAAGTCTGCATCTTCATTTAAAAACTGCAGAAAGCAGAGCCCAACTGTGCATCTTCCATGGAAGATAAACATTATTTATGTTGCCTAGTGTGTATGAGCTGAAAAGGGAAATACACTTTCCAATAAAATCTTCCAGGCTGGAAATACAGAAGAGTTTGCTTGAATCCAAATGTATATTGCTTAGTCTCAATAGGAAAGTAAAGACTTATTAAGTCATATGTCAGCTGAGTTGAATTATTGATGTTGAATTCAACATGTTGAACTCGGAGATTCATCAACTTTATAGTATTATTTGGTAGGAAAGTACTCCCTTCTATCTATTTGGACTGACTTTTTATAATCTCTCTTGTTTATTATCTCTTTTATTTGAGGCAGTGGTTGCTGACCTGACTAATAGCTTTCATCTTTGTACTTCAAGCTATTTCCATATGTGCAGGTGCTGTGGAATTTACTGTCTTTACATTGAAAAATCAAGATTTAGTCAATGTGTTTGTGGATGCTTAAATGAAAATATTTTTAAGGTAGAATTAAGGTATAAGGTTCCGATTTTAATAGAAGATACATTTAAGAGTCAGAAAATCCCAACTAAATGTTAAGAATAAGTATTTGAAAGTCCAAAAATCTAAATTTCACAAGATCCGAAAAATCAAAAAAAAATCTGGAATCAGGTCTGAATTGTTTTGATACATCAGTACTTGGTAGGAAAAATCCAGTTAACTGTGTGAATGTAAACTGTGCTTAGTCCAAAAATTAATTAGTTCTAGTCTTGTCCAGTCAGGGGCCAAATTGAAATCTTCTGAGAAACCTGGAGTCAGTGTTGATCCCACCAGGTGAGTTAGGCCTGGAACATCTCCCACCACTCACACAGTTGGAATCATGGAATGGTTTGGGTTGGAAAAGCCCTTAAAGCCCATCCCATCTCACCCCTGCCATGGGCAGGGACACCTTCTACTACCCCAGGGTGCTCCAAGCCCTGTCCAGTCTGGCTTTGGATGCTTCCAGAGATCCATCCACAGCTGCTCTGGGCGCCCTGTGCCAGACCACCCCACCCTCACGGGGAGCTGACACTTGCTAGCAGGGGCTCTTCCCCTTCTGAAAAAGCAGAGGCACGTTGCTAGGCTTTCTTCTCTGTCTGAAGGATCAATCCACATTGCTACAATATATTTTTGTCTTTTTAATACTGCCTGGCACTGTCTTTCCCTCTGCTCTTGCACTTTCCACTTGAACTGCCCTGCTGTGGCAGGTAGGGAGCCGTGGCTGCAGTGTGACCTCAGCGAGCACTGGACAAAGATCCCAGCAAAGGGGGGCAGGAGGGAAGGGTGGTGTCTGCCCAGCCCCCCTCAGCAGTGAGGTTCCCATGGTGTCACCAGCCCAGGGGACAGGAAAGCAACGCTTGTGTCCTTCTGCTGCTCTCCTCAGCTGTGGCAGAGTGCAGGGCCAAGGGTTTGGCAAGAGGGAAGTGATCTCTGAGTGCTTTATTGGGAGACAAACATGTACAGTTAGGAGTGAATTCTCTGTTAGTTTAGATGGAGATTTGAGCAGTATTTTTCTGCTTGCAAGAGGCTGGGAGGTTGCTCATGAATTTTGTGAAGTTGCTTAGAAGGTCCTTTACCATTCATGTAGTGCTAATGACTTCAATGATACATGTTCTAACTGCAGTGAAATGCAAGAAGCCAAAACTACCTTAAGAAATACGGTTCATTTAACTAAAAGAGGCAGACTGAGCAGCAGGTGGAAGGGTTAAACAAAAGGAAAAAAGATTATAAAAGTTTGCAGCTTTGGCTTCACTACAAATGGCTCTCTTGCAGACTTTATAGCATTAGTGTTGCTTCTCATAAACCTTGAAACCATTCATCCATTTAGAAAGATTAAATTGGTTAGTCATCCAGAACAGAAAACGTACACATCCATTTTGTCTGTTACCCAAAACCAGCTGAAGTATAATAAATGAAGTTGATGCCATTAAACTAAAGCATTGAGTATTAATGATGGCCTCAGCTGTGGTATTTACAGTTTGCCAGCTCTTGTGTTCCTGATAGTATATTCATCTGCTTCTGCTCAGGGACAGTAGAGCAGAGCCTTTGAGTTGGAAAACATGAGTAAATATATGATGTGAGGGGCTCAAAGAAAACATCTTGGTATTGAATAGGGGAAAATCCTAGAAATGCTACAATTTTTGTTGTTATTAGAAGGTCAAAGTTAAGAGGCACAAACTTCACTTAGGATATCTTAATATATTTATAATGGTCTGTTAAACAGTTTGCAAAGACAGGTTTTTTTGGATTTCCAGTTACAGATGAAGCTATTGCTATTTCTAGTTCTGTCACTTAAACAAGCCAGACAAAAATGGCCAGACTCTCCTAAAGAAGGAATTTGTAGAGGTACTTGGTCAGGAAGCAAGTTTATTATCACAAAATGTAATAAAAATTAGGTTTAGTTTAGCAGCATTTTTTCTTGATTAGTATCTGCATTTCAGAAGTAACACGTTCCCAGAATTAAGAAAATTCGCAGTGATAACTTCAGAATATGAATAAGTTTAATTCTGCTGCTTTGAAATCTGTAAGATGTTCTCTCAAAGGCAGGGATTTACAGTGGGCTGGAAAAAACATGACATGTTTTTTAATTACTACATATAGTGCCTTTAATCAGAGCATCCAGCTTGACAGCATTAAAACTGGGAAGCCAACTCTGAGTTTCCAGTTCCATGCTGGAAATGCCAGCTCATTGCTATAGGAAACAGGAATCAATATCACATACTGGCCATCATTCAAACCAGAGCAGTTTGCCAGCTGTTCTTAACCACAGGCTTGAGCACCAGCAACTTGTGTGCAGCACAAGGAGGGACTCCAAATGAAATAGCACAAACTTCCCTGACATTATTCCCAGTGAGTCCCAAAGTGCTGCTCCCTGTCATTGCTCACAGTGCAGCCTCAGGGAGATGAGAGCACTTCCAGGGAGTGCCATGGATTTGGCATTGGACACTGCTTAGGATTAGTTTGCTTTTCTTTCTGAAACATTTCTGGTGGCAGAAAAGCAACAATCTTCCCCCCACCCCCTCAGCATTTGTCTTTCACTGCAAATACAAATGGCAAAAATACCAGGAGGGAGTGAGGTGATCTGAAAGAGCCAGAACCTCATAAATTGTGTGGGAAAGGCTGTCTTGCCTTTTCTCTAACTGATGGCATGCCAAGTTTATTTTACAGTATTTACAGTAAGATTTGTTTGTTTTGATACCCTTTGTAAGTTGTTAGGGAAAAGGCAAAAGAAAATCTCCAGGAAGTTTATAGTTTGTGATGAGCCAGAGCTCAGGCTTTAATTTGCTTTCTAGCCCTATACCTTTTACTAGGAGTGTAATAAATAAAGGGATATGAGATTGCAATTGGATGAGTTATTACTGGGCTGTTATTTATTTTCTCTGTATGAATTTGGTGCTTAAGAAAGACCTCAGAGCAGCACGCTAAGGAAGTGGAATTGTTAGTTCATTCCAAGAGCAGACACAGGAGGGGCAGGAACAACCCTGGTTTCTCCTCCCTGCGTCACTGCTCTGACCTTGGCTCATCACAGGGACAACGAGCAGCCTCTGCCTGTGTAGCTGAGGCCCAGATGGATGACATGAGAGCAGATTCATCCATGATAGAGTGGCCCCAGTGTGGCTGTGCAGGCAGGGGATTATCTGTGCTGACATTCCTGCCAGCTCCAGCACACGGCTCGGGAGGCAGAGCTCTGTCACGAGAAGAAGCCCCAGCATGCTGCAGTACAGAAAGACACAAAAAGTGGTGCCTGTTCTCAGGAATCAGGAAGTGTTTTCTGGATGTACAACATCTCTAACTAGAGCATCCTGCCCTGAATCTGTGGAGCCGGTCACCCACTGATGTGGGGTCTTCCAGACAGGTGCTTGCTCTTGTGAGCTTACGGCACTGAAGGGAAAATAGGGGTGTTTGGGTTTAATGCTGAAGCCTTGATTGTTTGAAACGAACTTCTGAACACGTTGTAGGGCCTTGGTTTATGGCACAGCGTGGTCTCACCTCTCCCTGAAACACGGGGTAAACGTGATGACTTTTCTCGGTGTGGTGGAAACAAACATTCACTGTTTCCATTTTTGTCTGTCTGGGATGAGGCTTGATTGCCAAATGCTAGGAGCTGTCTCTATGGAGCTGGGGAGGGATTTTCCTGAGGGCAGACTGCCTTGCTGACCCCTTCCATCCCTGTTTGGGGAGCAGCCATCCTCCTCCCTGGCAGTTCTCTATGCAGGGTGATAAACACAAGATGCACAACAGCTGTACAGACACAGCCTCCCCTGTGCCAGTGTTGACATGCTGTGTACACTGCTGAGCAGGAAAGAGCATTTTAGGGTCAGCAAGTGTCTTTGAGCAAAGTTGGTGCCAGGAGATGCTGGCACAACTCATCACTGTTTAGTTTACACCTGTCAGAACAGGCAGCCTCTCAGCTCCTGTGTTTGGGTGAGAGAATTCATCATATTTAGCTTTTAAACAATATTCTTTTCATCTTCCCTGCACTTCACAGCTGTTAGTTAATCCCACAGCACCCAGGGATTAATAGTCACACTTTACAGGGTGAAGCAGAAATGAACAAGAAGAGGTCAAGTGGCTGGGCTGAGGTCATGGAAGCAGTTTTGTCTAAAGAACATTTGGTTCTGCAAAATTAAAGTGTTGTTAATTGATCTCCCCTTGGATGTCAGTCTCCATTTGGGGGGCAGGGTGTGTTTCTGGGGGGCAGTAGAATTTGTTCACAGTGCTTTCTTCTCCCTAGGACTTGAAAGATGATCGGAGTGATGAAGAAGAGGAAGATTCTGTTACAGACACTGAAGAAGAGTCCACAAAGAGCAGCAACAAGAGCAGCAGTGGGTCAAGCAAACACCTCCTAAGCAGCAGTCACCACTAGCCCTGTCCTGCCTCACCTCCTGCTCTGGTTTTAGCCCAACCTACAGGACAGGATTTAAGTCAAAAGGCTTGTAAGAGACTGTGATTGATTTATTGTTGGCTACTGGACCTGGAAAAAAGCCCAGTTTAGAGGGGAGGGAGAAATTGCATAACATGACAAAATGTGTTAATGACCCACTTTCGGAATCCTTGCGGAGTGTGTGGAAAGATGTTTGGACTTGCTGACTGACAGTGCTCCACAAGGGCAAAGCTCAAGAGAGTCAAGTAATTTAGTGTCCTGTTGATTCTAATGTTTTTCAATCTGATGTAAGATATATTTCATCAAACAATTTAAATCACAGATGTTTTGTGGTAGGTAGGTAGTGTGAACTCCATTAGGAACCAGAATTACTCAATGTGGGAAAAATTTGACAGTGCTGAACAGTGACTGGCATTTTATCTTTACTTTTCAGCTTAAACCCTCATCAAAATAGGTATTTTTCTGAGTTATATTTCATTTCCTGGAGGCCAGAGGAAGCAAACATGGAGGAATTCAAATTACTTGTCTGTGAAGGGTTGGCTTCAGTGTAGAAATATAGTCTTTCTCTAAAGTGAGACATAGCTGAAATATTGTGTCAAGGAAGTCACTGTTAAAACAGCAAAACTCAGCCCCATTAAGCTCCAGGTTTCTCAAATGACTTTCAGGCATTTTGGCCCAGTGTTAGAACAGAAGGTGCAGTGGGAGAGAAGAGGGAAAATGGAAATTGGGTCTTTTAACAGGTTCTTGTGCACTTGTCTGTCTTCAAAACTGCCAAACACCCTTTGCTCCTTGCTCATCTTCAGAACAGAAAGTTAATACCAAATCTCATCCATTTCCTTCTCATGACCTTGTCTCAAGCTTTGGATACTGCCTTCTCTCGAGCAAGGCCATCAAGTTCTGATTTGTGGTTCTGGAGTGTTCACTGCGGAGCACGGGACTGGCACAGAATGTCACACAGTCACTGCTGTGGGTTAATTTGATTCCAGGATCCCTATTTCCATCTCTGCTCTTTTATAAAATGGGGAATCACATCAGCTAGACCCAAACTTGGATGTATGTGACTTCATCCACGTGCTGTTGTTCATGCTGTAACCAGTGAGCAACAGCTCCTCTTACCCAAAGTGCCTCTATCCTAAATTTGCACTTCTGTTCTAACACCAGTGGGGCTGCTGCAGCATTTTCAGTCCTGGGGCTCTCCACGGAGAGCCCAGGCCTTGTAAACAGGGCGGTGCCAGTCCCATTTCCCTCTGCATTAGCTCACAGGGTCATAAAGGATTTGTGTCATAAGTTTGGGAGGCAAGAGGCTCTGCATGTGCTTCTACAGTAGCTGAGATCATCTGGGGAGCTAAATCCAGTAGCTTGATAGTGGCCAGGGGACCACTCCTAGGGCAGCCTCAGTGCAGAGTGTTCACTTCAGAACGGCTCTGTTCCCCTCTGGCTGCTCCAGCAGGAATTGGTCACCTGTGGGAAGGTTACAGGACTGACTTGTTTTCCCAAGATTTCCTTGGCAAGTGGGATGTAATTCAGTGAGTGAGGCATTGAAAGAATGGGAAATGTTTGGGATCTCAGATATGAAGAAAGAAGTGGGTTTCATGCAGTTACAAGAAGCTGTAGGAGGGCTTTGTTACAGAGGCTTTTTTTACGGTGTCTAATTTTTAATTTTTATTTTGGACCATTTTGGACCCAAATGTGCATGTTTTACCACAAAGGGAATTACACTGAGGAAGGAGCATGGCCTACAGCTTCTGAGAAGGGAGGGAGATGTGTGCTGGTGGAAAAGGAGCTCTGTCCCAGTGCTTGTAGTTCAGTGGTGCCACTTGGGCTGAGTGGGCAGAACCCCCTCAGCAGCCTTTGGCCACCAGTGCCCTTCCTGCATGGATAAGGAGAACACCTTAAATACTTCAGGGGGGATGTATGGGGAGTGTAAGCACTGATGGCAACATGTGAAGCAACTGGAGAGTTTGGCAGGGGCACAGTTCTTATCGGGCTTTATTGCCTGCATGAAAAACACTTTCCTAACAAAACGTGGAAATCCGGCATCTTGGAGGATTTACACTCCTTTGGGAGAGACAACGGTGCTTTCTTCGAGATCTAACAGGATTTTGGGAGGTGGCCAGGGTATTATCATTTGATTTCGGTGCCAGAAGCTTTCCTCCTAGACTAGGAAAGGAATTTAGGAAAGGAAACACAAAGAATGATGTTGTCACAGGAATGAGCCTCTGAACAACTACTGATTTTTAAATTGGAATTTATAGTCTCCTTGAGGCCAAAACTTGCCTTTCCTACTCAGGACAAGTCTCCCACTGAAGCCAATTAACTCTATTGGAGCCTTGCCTAGGAAAAAATTGGATTGCAGTTATCCAACCTAATTGTAAAAACTGTTGTTCTAAGCTGATGTGGAACTGAGATCTTAACAGAAGAACAAAAGGTAGATAAATACACTCAGATATAAAGCTTTGAGGCAAATTTTGGGTGAGTACAGAAGAATATGGAAGCAAGTAACATCCTGAAGGTGAAGATTAAGTCTGGGCACATTAAGCAACCAAGTAACAGTGCAGTGGGAGGGGGTGGAAGGCAGGCAGGCCATGGAGGGCTCTTTCCAGGGATTACTGTCATGGGCAACCAAGGGGATAGGATTTTAAAATTCTGAATGCAATAAATAGCCACAGCACAGAAAGAAGTGGGAATGGGCTGTCAGAGTGTCCCCTGTTAACATCAGATTGGTCATTCCTAGAGTTATGTGCATTTAATTTCTCCCTTTTTACTGATGGAAACTCAGAAACAAGAAGCTGAGATCACGGGGGCACAATTTCTGCTAAAGAAATTTATGTCATGGTGCTTCAAGATTTTCAGTCTATTCAATGCAATGCAATGAAGATTCAACATTTTTATAATCCTGTTGTGCTAAGAGTCTCAAAGTGCAGGTGCAGAACAACTGTAGGTGTGTATGGGAGTACAGAGGGACTCTAACATTTTCTTTTTACCATTTCACAAAGTGTGTCCTGGTTCAATGAGCTGACACTGAGCATCTGGCTTTGCCGTGTCACTTTGTCTGTGCCAAAATATTTCTGATAGAGCTATAGACTGAAAATCAAATCTTAGTCCATAAGACTCAGGGGAAGCTCTTCTGTTCTAATTTCTCTGGATTTAGTTCAGGTATTCCTGTCTGTGTGTACTCTGCTTCCTCCATACTTGTGTCATACTTAGATTTACCAGCCTGCTCTGGATTGGGTTTACAGATCTCCTTTACTCCACAGAATTAATTTTGTCAATTCATGTTATTTGGTATAATTATCATTTCTTTGTTCTTAACACCACTGACTTTGGTCAGTTGAAATAAATGCTACAAATAAATATTTTGTAAAAAGAGGTGTCTAGGTAAGGATTTCCTTGTTTTCTTTGCCTTGCAGTGTCCTCCTCTCTGCTTTCCATTCCCCTCAAGCTTTTCAATGGGAGCATCATTCGTTCAGGAAATAATTCCTTACTCTTCCAAGTTTTTCCATTGCCTGGAAAAAGCTGGATGACCCCCAACCTTCACAAGACCTAACAGCAATGTCTGTAAATGAACTTGTGTTTTTCTGAACAAATGAAGAGGAAGCAAAATTAATGGGGGCATCACCCATCCTTTGTACTATTCAAGATTTATGCTTTGATTAAAGTATTTGTGAGTGCTCTTGAGTACACCAGGAATGTTACACCTCTTTGTATCTCTACCCAGTTGGCTTTTGAAGTGCACTTTAGGAAGTTCTGTGTGTTAGGACTGAGGTGCTACTGCCCAGCAAATTCTTGTGGGATTATCAGTGGCTCATCACAAGCACCTTTGGGACAGCTCAGATGTGGATCTTCAGCTGGCAAAAGCAGGGAAGCTCTACAGAAAACAAGGGAACTGTGCTCATTTGTATCAACTGAAAATTGCTCCATATTTCTTCTTTCCATTTCTGCCTCCCTGGTTGGGAAGATGACAGAGGTTCTGACTAACCATCTCTTCCCATGGGCAATCAAACAGAAGGCAAGGTGTTTCCAGTCCAAATAATGAACTGTAGCAGAATACTTTGGTTTTATTAGCTGAATTTTTTTTAAGCTTATGAGTAAGAATAAAGTAGATGGAAAACAAACCGAGCAGGACTATGTGAGTTTTGGCTACAAAGAACTTGCAAACTATGAAGAATTAAAAAAAAAAGTCGCTGAATTTGGAAGAAAAACATCATCTCCACAGGCACTTCCCCCAGCTGTGAGTTTGAAGAGCAGCAGATCCCCAGGAATGACAGGCCATGCTGAGCACAAGGATGCAGCCCAGGTGTGAGAGCTCCAGAGCCAGTCCAGGGCTGTCGGATGGGCTCCCTCCAAGGAAAAGGTGATCAAAGTGGTGTGCTCTCCACCTAGGCTGGCTACAGGGAGCTTCAAGTGGGGCTCTGAGAGGTTATTGGACTGGAGAACCCTCTCTGGGGCTACCTGAAGTTTCCACCATAATAGAAGACAAGGCTGAAAGCACAAGCCTGAGCTTTAACACATGAATCTGCAAACACGAGATCATAACAACCCACATAGGGTAATGTTGTTGATGTTCCAATAGTCTGAAGATTTATGAAAATAGGTTCTATTTACTCAGCTGGAGCAAGCCCTATTTTTCTGAGTTTTGTTACCCCATAAAGCATCAGAGGAGACCCCATAATCATTTCAAAGTCAGAAACATTAAGTGGAATAACAAGTGTAAACCCTCTCCACAGTGACTTTGAAGTGCAAGAAGCATGGCCTTGTAGCCATGGAGCTCTGTTTTGAGTCGGGTGGGAAGAAACAGGTCCCAGGCAGTTGTTTCAGGTGGTGAAAAGTCCATATTATTCCTACCACAAAAGAAGCTGGTCTAAAAGAAGTTAAAGTTGAGCAGGGAAATAAGTGATTAAATTTCCACTGAAATTCACAGGAGTTTTCCTCATGATACTGGTGAGAATTAGACCCAGATCTCATGGGACCAGTTCCAACAAGGACAGCATGGCACTGAATTCTCCAGCCAGCAGGAGCAGGGCACAGCCCCAGGGTTTCCTCTTCCTATAGCCCAGAGCAAAATCCTCCCTAGAAAATGAGTATTTCTGTTTGCAGGACACTCACCTGAGCACAGCTCTGCCTCTTCCCAAGCTGGGCATGTATCCTTTGAAAGATATTCCTGGGGAAGCAGTCCTCCCCTTTTCAAGGCAGAATCCTCACTTCCAGTGAGCACTCTGCTTCCTGTCCCCTGCCTGCTCAGGATCTGAGCAATGCCTGGGCTGTTGATGTTAAAACCCACAATCCAAGGCCAAATTTACCAGGAAGAGGCGAAATAGGAGCTGTGGTTGTCACAACTGCCTCAGCATGTGGGTGCAGCAGGAGAGGGCTGCTGAACCACGGCAGAGAAGGGAGCAGAGGGAAAAGCGGGAGCAAAAATGGCTGGGACAACACAGCAACGCCTTAAACACAGAACTGACATCACCAAGGATCACAAAGCAGAGCAGCAACAATATTAGAAGGAACAAGTCCCAAGAGAAGGAAGAGGAGAAAGACAGTAGTTCTGTATCCTGGGGATCAGCATTCCGAGCAGCAGCAGCCAGCATTGCCTGGACTCAGAGATGAACTTTGCAGCCAGGACAGCTCCTTTTCCCCGAGCACCGGCGGCTTCGGGCTGAGCCAGCCAAAGAGTTCCCAGGGCAGGAGCGAAGCAGGAGGATCTGGGAAAAGCTCCTGTACAAAGTTCCCGGTATGTGAGTGAGGGGACAGGGAGGGAGTAGGGCCCAGCAGACCTGCAGCTGTGGCAACGACCCCACACTTCGCCTCCAGTTGCTGGGTGAGCCTGACTCCCCCGTGGACCTCAGAGCTGGTTTTGTGCTTTACCTGGCTGACTGGAAATCCCCAACAGTCCTGGAAGAGCTCCTGGAAGGTTTGTGTGTTTGCTTTCTATAACAAAGAGGACGAGAAAGCTTCTAAAGGCCTTCCTACTGCACCTATGGGTAAGTGTCTCAGTTTTCATGGGCTCTAGACAGAACAGAAGTCCTAGGTTTTCATAAGAATCTGTGGGAAGCAGGAGCTAAATCTTATCAGGCTGTGCTAAATCTTATCAGGCCATGCAAATCCTACCTAGTTCCTTTGCTAATTTAAAGGAGAAATTATTCAGCAACCAAAGAATGTCCCATACATTTCTCCATTGCAAGGGCAGCAAGGTCAGGTAGCAGTTGTAAGTTTGCAGCTTATTTTTCCCCTTTGGGTCCTGCAAGGATGGCACTTGAGCAGAGAACAGGACTCAGCAGCAATGTCCCCTTTGGCCTAAGGGTAGGACTGTTCTATAGCTCTGACTATTCTGCAGGGCATGCACAGCATTAAGTGAACTGGGGAATTGCTTTCTTCTGGTTGTAGCTGCAGCTGCCTTTGGAGAGCCCAGCGCTGCTGGACCTGGCTGAGAACGCCCGGTCCCCTCCGGTGCCACCACCCTGTTGGTGACCTGGTCATTGCTGCGAGGCCCCACGAGGTGGCAATAGCAGGACACGGCTCCCGTCGGGACACGGCTCCGTGCAGTGTTGCTGTCCATCCTTTTGCCCCTGAAAACAGATTCCTTTGAATATTGCGGTGCAAAATTCACACAGCTGGTATTTCCACTTGATCGGTCTCTGACTGTGAAATAGGTGTCAAGGGAAAAAACCACTTAAATTTTACTGAGATTGAGTGTTTGGTGCCAGTCCAGAGGCCCAGTGTGCTGGTGTCCCAAGGGTTGTCACCACTGACCCGTTCCCTGTAGGTGCAGCACTGTCCTGCTTTCTCTCCTGGTACCAGAGCTGTGCCTGGTATATCTGGGGTAGGGCTGGAGAAGAAAGGATGTTAAATCTGCTCTGACACTGCTTTACTGCCTGTAATTTCTTGTATTGTCTCCTTAACCTACATATTTTTCAAGCCACAGGGTTTGTGGCTGGTGGTAAGTGAAGCCCTATTCTCATCTAGATCCTTAATGTCTGTAAGGCAAATAAGGGTGATAAATCTCTCAGAATTAATGAGGGTTATACTGCCATTCCAATGGTACCATTCTGATAGTGCCATTCCACCTCAGGAGGTAGGCTCTCCACCACAAGCAGGAGTTCCACACTCCCCACGAGTCTCAGCAGGAAAAAGGGACCCGTTGGTCCAAACAAGCTGCTTTAATCCCATTTGGCACAACCCTCGTGGTCAGGCTGTGCTCAGCTAGGAGAGCTGGGATTTGGTTTGCTTTGACAGCAGAATGAAAACTTTCCATGAGCTCTCACCATGGCTGTGGATGGACAGGAGGTATTTGGATGCTGTGGGTGACAACTGACCCCACAGCTGACCCCAGCTCTTCCCTGGGATTCTTGCTCAGAGCCAGGAGACAGCTGGATTTGACTTGCCAGTCCCTGCAGATGGAAGCTTTGGGGTTGCCTGCAGGGCTCTCTCCATGCAGGGTTTCCATGGGCTGGTGCCCAGCTGTCAGCACAGGTCCCTCCATCCCAGCTCACAGGTGGGGCTGGTGGGGATCCTCCTTCCAGCAGGTTCACTGACACACATCTCCCCTCCTTTCCTGTGTGTGTCCTGCCCAGAATTCCTGACAGACGGTGGTTTTAACAGTCCTAGAGTGACACTGATGTTTTGCTGTTATAAACAAACACTTGCAGCCAAGCCGAAGTCAATTGTCAGCTCTGCTGGGAGAGAGGCTCCAGCAGCAGAGGAGCATCTCAATTCTGTTCCTGGTTCACTGTACGATCTTGCAAAAAAATGTCAATATTGGCCCCAAATGGACTGGGATGAGGTATTGGTGGCTGTTGCTGATTAGGAGCAGGATGTGTTTCAGACTCCAGGCATGTTGCTCCCTCCAGACCTTGTACTGACCCACATGTCAGTGACTCTGAGCACTGTGCTGACGTGGGCAGTGGGGTTTCCTCACTGGCTGTGGAGGAGAAGGCAGCCCTTGCCATCCCTTAGAGGAGTGTGAGGTCAACAGCATCTGCCAAAGTGCACAGGCCTACAGATGTGGCCCTGCAATGGTCACAGCACATCCTGCCCACCCTGCTTCTTTATCCCCGGAGAACAAACATGCTTTTGCTGCTTCAGGGCAGCCCAAGAGCCCAAAAAGTGGGGCTCTTTTCCCAAATAGGTGCTCCAAGTGACCCCCAGGCCAGACAAGTAACACAGACAACATCAGTTGACCAAAGCCTGGTTTGATGGGACCCTGAGCTACCTCATTTAGTGAGGGCATCACTGTCCATGGCAGGGCATTGGAACAAGATGATCCTCAAGGTCTCTTCCAACCCAAACCATTCTATGATTTTATGATCCTACAACCAAACATCCCCATTTGTATCTCTTTGTGGAGCTCATAGTAAAGGCCCCTGGGACAATGATGGGGAATTTACTGACTCAGCTGGGGATGATGGGGAGGGAATCTAAAGACTGAATGACTCAGAAGGGGGGAACTGCAGAGTAGCCCCAAGAGAAGGAGGCGGAAAAAGAGAAGGCTGACAAAACCGTGCTGTGAATTTTTAAAAGCAGTCAGAGAATTTGTGCTGTGAACTCTGTACAGCTTCTGTCAGTGGCATTATGGTAATGCTTCTGCACAGCTCTGCATTCAGAATGGGAGCAACCAGGAAAACCAGCATGAACTTGAGTAAAGGATTGGTCCTGTGGGGATAATAGCTCTGAATGGTGTTGGACCTATCACTACACATGGAGAAAAGGTGGTTTTTGATTGTTGAACTTCTGTAAAAGTTCAAATGATTTGACAAAGCTTGGAGGGCAGCTTGGGAGCAGCTTGAATATGACACCAAAGAAGGGTTAGACAGCAAAAGTCTAGAGCCATGATCACCTGACCACACGGGCCTGCAGCTGTTTCACTTCCACAGGAGAAAAAGAGTGTTTTAAAACAGACCCAGGCTGGGTGACCAGAGCAGCCTGGCTTTGGGCACAGCCTTTCCCCAGCTCTGTGCCACATCCAGCAGTGCCTGTGCCTGGAGGACAGCCCCTCCCACCTTGGCTTGTCCCCCCCTCAATTACTGGCTGGGGGCCCCCCTCTCCAGGGGTGGGAAAGGTCCTTGCTGGCTGCAGGAGAGCTGCTCCTGTGGTGTGACACACCTTGGAGCCCCCACTGCAGCACCTGATGGGGCCCCTGACCCTGCAATCCCTGCTCCTGGGGATATTGAGTTTTCTGTTTGTTTTGCAAGTGTAATTGGCCAAGACGCTGTGAAGGGAGGAGAGAATGCCCAAGGGAGAGGAGTTAAAGAAATAGGAAAACATTATTAAGAGTGTTTTAAGTCGGCAATTTCCCTTATTAGTACTTTCATGGTGAAGAGCAGCTACTTTAGGTCTGTGCAGCTGGAATGCACCACCTGGTCCAGGCTCCAGCAGCCATCCATGCAGATGATGAAGTGCCTTGTGCATCCCCTTGGCATCACTTCTTCCAAGCCATGCACCACCTTCTTGGCTTACAAATCTGCCCCTCTGGCTCCTTGTGTCCTGCTGCAAGGAATATCCAGAGAAGAAGGAGCCATATATGAAATATTTGGTTTGGGGGGATGATCTTCATCCAAGGCAGGTGTTGGATACAAAGGGAGATGATTGAGAGGAGATGGGGAACACCAGATGTGGGATATTGCCACTGCCAGGGAGGTGGCATCTGCATGAAGGGCTTTGCCATTGTCAGCTTCAAGCATTTAGAGATTCTAGAAAAGAATAAATAGTATAATTTTTAAGAAAGGATTATATTAAACAACCCCATGGTTGGGAAGTTCTTCATTTGCTCCTGGGCAAAAATCCTTTAGGCTTCTCCAAGCTCACTTTCCCAGCCTGTCAGGGGGTCAAACATGGAGTTAAGTGAGAAATCAATCTCATGATTGTGGGAACCAAGGAGAGGAAAAACCCAAACAAACCATAAATCATAACAAAAGAAAGTGCCAGCTATTCCCAGGTTCCTGATAACATCATCAGAGGTGGCAGGGCTGGACTTCATAAAAAGCCTGGCTGAACTTTGGGGTCAAACAAGGGCAGCTCTTTGCTTTGTCCGTTTGTCCCCGCATGCCTGGGGAGTGACGTGTGGCTGCCCGTTCTGGTGATGGCTATCTGTGCCTCCTGATCCCAAAGTGCCCTGCACTAGTCCTGTCTGTGGCTGGAAATCCCAGCGTGGCCTGCCTGGAGGTGCTGGTGCACTTGTATTTCTGATTTCTCTGCACTGAGCGCTGCCTGCCCTGAGGGAGCGGATTCTCCCAGCACCCTCAGTTGCGTTGCTCAGCTGGGAGAATGTTCTTTTATATTCCTGACTTTTCTCACCCACTGTGGCCTCTGTGCAGTTATTTTCTGGTCCTGACACTGTTGCAAACTGATCCCTCCAAATCTGTACCAACGTTACCCTGGAAGGTTTTGCATGGACAGCAGAAGCACCAGGGCGGGAACGGAGCCAGATGTGAAGCAACCTGGAAATTCAGGAGTCCATTCCTCAGCCCCTATCCCACAGGAATATTTTTCTTCTCATTTCTCAGTATTTTATGGAGACAGGGTGTTCTGTTGGGTTGCAGCTGGGTGAAGCTGGGAGCCCCCTAGAGATAGGCAGGGGGGATGTGTTTGTAGGGAAGATCTTCAGGGAAAACTTCATGTGATGCACTCACTGTAAAACAGACACAGCTCAGCCAAAGCAAATTCCCTGTGACAAAAGGGACCCTCTGTCAGCCTGTGGATAAAGCTCCCTGCCAGGAGGGAGACAAGGACAGCTCTCCTGCCATGGTCTTAGTTGAACGGAGCAGGCTGCATGCTCCCCTGAGGACACAGGTGCTGGTGGCCCAGCTGTGAGCCTGGACACCTCCAGGGTCACTTTTCTTTCTGCTCTTCTATTCCCTCATGGATAGAACTGCTCATGAGCAGACTGTCCATTTTGAGCCAGACTTGGGAGAGGTGTCCCAGAGGGAGTTTCTCCCTTGCAGATCGTTTAGACTGAAAAAGACCTTAAAGATCGTTGAGACCACCTGTAAGAAGTGAATCCGACATGAAGCAGCACAGTCTGAAACATCCTCCACCCACAGAAGAGATTCATTTGAACCTCTGGCTTGGTGTGTAAAGCCAGTCTGTAAGAAAACCACTGTTGGCAGCTCTGAAACTACCTGTATTTATTTGGTTGAAGGTTTGAAGCTACAAAAGAGCTTTTGTTGGTTCCTACTTGTCACTAAAGTGTCTCCGGCTTCTTTGGGGGGGGGTCATTTGCACAGGTAACAGCAGCACCTGCCAGGTTCGTGCCTGATCAAGCCCTGCAGCCTCCGGAGGGGAGGGAATTCCCCACTCCCAAGGGCTGCAGAGAGGAGAGGAGCTGCGGGGAGAGCAGGAAAAGCATCGGAGTGTCCCGGCAGGAGAGCAGCACTGTGAGGTCGGGGAAAGGATCAGGACAGGAAGGGTTTGGAGAAGGGTGGCTGGAGAGAAGGGAGAAGGCTGAGCGGTGGCCAAGTTAACCCTTCCCATGCTGGCATTTTCCAGGCAGCAAGCCAAGTGACTGCTCGGGAAGATGGATATAACACATGTCTGCAGTCTCCAAAGGGTTATTAACTCTGCAATAATGGCCATGAAACTTGGCTTCCTCGATGTACATTTAAAATTGAAAAAAAAACCCCACCCCAACATCAGTTTCAGAGGGCGAGAGGGCTTGTTTCCTAGGAACTGCAGGGCCAAATCCACCTCTGTGATGGTGAGAGGAGAAACCCCCCCCTTCCCCACAGGCTGGGAGCAGGGGAGCAGTGCAACCACAACGGGAGCACACACACCTTATCCTTATCAGTGACCATTTCAAGGCACTTCTGAAAAGCCCGTGGTGTTCTATTAATAAAGTCTGTGTCCTGCTGGAACTTTGGGATTTGGATTCAAGAAAACCACCAGATTCTAAGACAGATTCCTCTTTTGCTGTGTGGGTACCACTGTAGGGCTTGTCCCTCGCTTCTGGCTCCAGCCCTTGGCAACACCAAGGCCTGCCTGGGATTTTGCCCCTGTCCTGGGGTTTGCAGCCTCTTGGGCTCCTCTCCAAATGCTCTGGAAGTCTGGGATGCTCCACTGGGATTACGCCTACCCCAGTGTAGTCTGTGCCAGCCAGCCCAGCCACTGAGCAAGTCCTTCCATGCAGTAAGTTACAGACTTCTCTTTATTAGTGCCTCTCTTTCCTCACACTATTAAATTTATTCTTTCTCTGTATTATTATTTTTCTGGTAGAGGACTTTGGAAGGTGGGAGAAGGGATCTACTAAAAAGTTAAACAAATCTAAGCCCCCTCATCAAACCCTTTTGAGGCACCAGTTCCAGTCCCTTAGCAAATGAAGTCAGCTGGTGGTCTGGGTTTAAACGTGGCTGTTGAGGGCTCAGGCCAGGTTTGGCAGCTCACAAATCAAATTGCCTCGTGGTTCTCAGGAGCAGAGGATTGCCACGGGTGGAGGAGCTGTAGGGGAGCTCTGCCCCACTCTGTGCCAGCCCTGGCCCTGGAGGGAGGCACTGAAATCATTGGTTCACAACAGGTCAGGAGGGAAATTCAGGCTCTGAGAATTTGTTTTCTGTGTTATGTTACACTATTGACACAGAGCAAGGCAGCCCCAAACTGAGATTTTGTCTCACTTGAATGGGTCTGGGCCAGTCCCTTTGCTTTGGTAAATTCTTATTAGGAGCAGAGGGAGACTTGAAAGAGAGAGCGAGAAACACAGAGCTATTAAATCTCACCTGATCTCATGTTAATAAAGAGTTTGAGCCATGAGTCTTGGCTTACTCTGATTTTGCCTGCTGGGAGCTGCTTGCAGGTCCTCAGTTTTGCTCTTGCTACTGACCACAGGTAACATCCTCCAAGTGCCACACCACTGGAGGGATGAGGGGCTTTCCTGAGGCGACAGCAGGAGCTGGGACATGCTCTTGTGTCCATAAGGTGCTGCAGAGGCCTTGTGCAGGTCAGGTCTTTCTGAGATGCTACACCAGTCCATGGTGTGCCATGGGGTGTCCCTAGATGCCTGGGAAAAGCACAGCCAGCAGGGTGAAGAGCTGGCGGCAGCTCCAAGATTCTGGCTTTCTCACAGCCTCTCTCCTTGTACAGGAGCAGCTCACTAAGAAAATGTAGCTCTAGCTGCCTGTTCAATGCCTGGAAGAAAGAGAATGGTGTTAAGGTGCACATCTCTCACCAGTCCTTTTCCCAGCTCCAAACAGCCCTTTCCTCAGCACTCCCCCAGTGCCTGCTCTCCCTGGGATGAGCATCCAAACCTGAATCTGTTTGTTTCCAATTCAGAGCCATTCTCGTTGTCAGTAGGGCTCTGGACATTTCTTATGGAAGTGCTGCAGGGAGATCTGCCAGAGTCATTCACACCCTTTTATGGGTCTTCCTTTGAATTCTTCTACAATTTCAGGAACAAAGTTGCAGATTTTTGCAGAAGTTTAAGCTCTGGGACGCTGCTCTGCTGGGCCACCACAATTTAAAGCTGCTAACAGCTTGGGTCTTGACTGTTTTCCATGACTCAACCATGCCAGGAGCACAGGATCCCATCCAAAGCCCCCCAAACGCAGCAGAAACCTTTCTGCTCTTGGGAATCACCCTACTGCTCTCAGCAGCCCCTGTCCAAACTGAGCTCTGATCCCTGCACAGCTGAGGACATGCAGGATGTGGCCCAACCAGGTGGGAAGGAACTCCAGTGGCTGCTGGACTGCAGTGAAAATGGGAATTGGTAGTAAAAATCAATTTTTATATCTCTTAAGCTTTATGCACTTGCTTCTTATTTTCATCCATGCAATGTGTGCTTCAGGAGTATGTGGGATCATTGCCCAAAATGTGTGTTCATATACTGTGGTCTGGGATGACCCTGCTTGAACAGGGAGGTTTGACCAGATGTCCCTCTGTGATGCCTTCCAACCTAACCAATTCTGTGATATCGCCAACCTAATTTTTTTTCCTGGTTTTCCAAGCCCTGGCACCGGTCCTGCGGATGGCGCTGGGAACAGAATGGGTGACCTTCCCAAACGAGCTGCCGTAACAGTGTCTAAATACAATTAGTGATGAGGAAAGGGAGACGGAGGAAGCACGACGGGGCTGCCCAGTAGCGGGATGCCGCCCGTCAGACCCTGACCCGGCCGGGATGTTCCCGAACCGACACCGAGTCCCGGAGCGGCGCCGCGGAGCCCTCAGGGGCCTGGCCGGGGCAGGAGAGGGCGCCCCCTGCCGGCCATCCGCGCCCACGTGCGTTCCCCCCTCGCGGCTCCGCCGGCGCGCAGCCAATGGGGAAGCGGGGGGCGTGGTCCGCCGGGGACCGCCGCCAATGGGCGCGCGGAACCGCGGCGGGGGGGCGTGGCCGGGCGCGCGCCGCGGCGATCCCCGCTGCCGAGCGCGAGCAGGGCGCACTTCGGCCGCGCTGTTGTCGCCGTGCTGTGCGCTCGGCCCCGCCGCCGCACTACCATGTTTGACGGCTGCCTCCTGCCCCTCGTCGTGCCCTGCCTGCTGCTCTGCGGACTGGACGCCGGCACAGGTAGCGCTCCCCGCCGCCCCGGCTCCCCTTCCCCGGCGGCGCTGACAGAGTCCGGCCCCGGGCGGCAGGGTGCGGGCGCGGAGCGCAGGGCACGCACCGCATCCCCTGCGTGGCCGCGGTCCCAGCCCGCGGGATGAATTGCTCCAGGCTTTTGTATTTTCTTTTCCTGTCCTCCCGCTGCTGCTGTAGCGTTCCATGTGGAAAGCTGCTGACTGTCCTTGGCTGCTGCTGCGGCTCGCTCTGCTTTTCCCCTTCTCCCTGCAAATTTTTATTAGGGTTGGTGAAATGCGATGCTTGTGTCTGAGCTATGTATATATATATTTAATGATACAAGTAGCTTTAGCATTTGGTCTATTCCTCTCTTCCCTGCACGTTTCTGTCCTAATATATGTGTATGTAGAAAGAAATAAATCGCCGTGCTCCGCTGGCTCCATTGTCTGCGCAGCCCGTTCAGTTTCCAGCGCGGGGCTGTCTGCGCTGAAACCCGAGCGCGGGGCTGTCCCGGGGAGCGGGGGGTGCCGCAGCCCCCGGCCGCCCCGTCGGGCCGCGGCTCCGGGGTGCGAGCGCCTGAGCCTCTCTCCTTCTCGCCTGCAGCTGGCGGAGCGGAGCTGGAAGTGGTGATCCCGGAGCGAGTGCCGCTGGAGAAGATCCACCTGCTGCCGCCCGGAGGGGATCGCGGCGGCCCCCGGCGCCGGCGGGCAGCGGCGGAGCAGGAGGAGGAGGAGGAGGAGGCTGTGCTGCTCCGCCTGCCCGCCGCCGGCGCCGAGCTGTACCTGCACCTCCGCCGCGACCTGCGCTTCCTGGCCCGGGGCTTCGCGGTGGAGCGGCGGCGCGGGGAGGCGCGGCGGCCCCCGCGGGAGCGGCTCTGCTTCTACTCGGGACACGCGCTGAACCGCAGCGACTCCTTCGCCTCCCTCAGCACCTGCGCCGGGCTGGTACTGCCATCCCACCCCGCTCCCCTCCTCAGGGCTAGTCCTGCCATCCCACCCCGCTCCCCTCCTCAGGGCTGGTCCTGCCATCCCACCCCGCTCCCTCCTCAGGGCTGGTGTTGCCGTCCCGCCTCGCTCTCCTCCTCAGGCCGGGTACTGCTGTCTCATCCTGCTCCCCTTGTGGGCTGGTACTGTCAGCCCGATGAGGGCTGGTGCTGCCTGCTCTTTATCTGCCCTCAGCAAGGTGACTTTCGTGTCCCCTCAGCTCCCGGGCCCTGCCGAGCACCGCCGCTGTCCCATGGTGGGTGTTCTGCCCACCCTGGCTCTCCACTGTGGAGCTGCCCCAGCCATCCCTGAGGGGCCTCAGGCCCTGCGGTTCCGTTGTGGGTGGGTGGCAGAACCCGAGGGTGCTGTGGAGGAGCATCCTGGTGGAGGGAACATCTTGTGTCACTGTCCCACAGCCACGGGGCTGGTGGCTGAGTCCTGCTGGGGTTGATTTGGTGCCATCATGGCTTGATCCTGTGGCAGCTGTGCAGCTGGCACTTGCCAGGCTCCTGCCATCGGTGTTGGGGTGCTCCCTGGGAGCTGTGGTCAGGGAGCAGCCAGTGCTCCAGCATGGTCAGAGGAGCATCCTGCTCAGGGGTGCTTTTCCCACCACAAGTGTCAAGATTTCTGTGCCCGAGGCTGTAGTTTCAGGTGATCTGCAGGGCCTGGCTCTCCTCTGAGCATCCTGGTAGGAGCAGGTGATCTTGAGTGGGACAGAAAGTTTCTTGGTGGTGGAGACTGAGATGCTTAAGACGTTGAGTAGTTTGCAATTATTGTTGATAACTTGAAAGACCTTCAGAAAGTCAATGGGGCATTAGGCAGTGATTGCCAGCAGATGATCCTGAGAAGTGTGCCTGTCAGAACAGACCTGATGATGGAGATTTATCCTTAAACCAGTTCATGCTCTGCCCTCGGGGCTCCAGCCTTCGTTCCGGAGCCATTTGAGGGCGCTGTGCCTCAGGATTAAAAAAAAAAAAACCTCAACAAACAGATGCTGAGGTCTGAATGGCACTGGAAGTTGAGCTGAGTTCCACCGAGGGAAGCTTAAAACTAGTATCTCTAGTTCAAGCCTTAAATCGCTAACAGCTCTAGGCTTTTGTCACCAAGTATGTTTTGTTAATCTTGCTGGGTTTCCAAAGCTGGAAAGCACAAACAAGCAGAGGAGGATCCTTTAAAAAAAGAGGAATGTAGTTGCAGGCACAGTATTAACTGCCTGAGATCAAGGAATGGAGGAGGGGGGTGAAAAAGCTTGGCAGAATTCCCAGTAGAAAAGCTGAAAAAGAGACAAGACTAGTTAGTCTTCGCTCACTCCTCAGCAAAAGTAAACAGCAGTACTGCAGTACCTGTTTGGATCATGGGGATTCTAAGCAATGGCTACATTGACATAACTGAGCTGGATCAACCTGGGATCAGTGTCAAAGCTGCTGGTTTGTGCCACCTCTTGGAGACCAAAGCCCTGTGTTAGTGACAGTGTTGGTAAAGCTCTGCTTGCCTTTGCCTGTGCACCTGGTCCTGGGAGTGCTGAGAGTGGTGAGGACAGATGTGTTGAGAAAGAGAAGTGTTTCTGCACTTTGCTATTAGAGGAATCCATCCATCCTCTTCATTCAGATAATCACCAGGAATGGAAAAGGGCTAAAAACAGGTGTGTGGTACATTTAAGTGACTTAAGGTTTATAACACGCTTTTGATCTCAAAACTAGAGAACAGAAAACTCCAGTATCTTGAGGATGAGCCTGAACTTCAGATGGATGAAACTAAACTTAAGATGAACCTCATTAATTATTGAAATGGTTTTATTGAAATAATTCATTACCATCATGTAGATGAACCTTATTCTAGCTAAGTGGACTGTTTTGGATTCTTAAGTCTGTCTTTAAACATTAAACATCTCACATTTTAGGCTGTTTTCAGTGTTCACACAGTCTTTTGCAGTGACCACAGTAAACCAGTATACCTGTAGTGAAAGCTGTGCAGTTTAGTGGTAAGATGTTTTCTGGGATCAGAGGAATCAAAAGTTTGCCCCAAATTGTCCAGGAAGTCTTTAATCTTCCATGAGTTAACTGCAAGCCCCCAATTTTTTTGCTTTCTAGCAATTTAAAATACAAAGACCATCACTTCTTATTTTTTTTTATTTTCCCATTGCTTCCTTAAGCCCTGTTTGCTGCAGAAGGAATAAGGCTTTGCCCTCAGCAGCAGCTTCACAGGTGGGACATGGGCCAGACCTGCTGGGCTAGAGGAAAGACCTTGGTAGTGGAAACCTTGCAGCCTGTTTGTCCTGGCATTTGTCTGCTGAGCAGTTCTAGTGCTGCAGTGGGGAGTTTCCTGAAAATTCCAGCAAGGGAATGCTCATTGGACTCTAACTTGGTGATCAGGACATCTCCTTCAGAAAAGCTGGTTGCTAAGAAGTAGAGTGGGCAGTAATGCTGTGTCCTGATCTCCAGCTGGCTCAGGCCTTGCTGTAATCATATTCTCAGCCATGCCATAAATCATACCAAAAGTGATATAAAATGATCAGGGCAAGTGGAGTTCTAGTAAAAACAAAATCCCTGACACAGTGTCATGAAAACTGAGCTGCAGCCAGACTGAGCAATTGCTTCCTGGTGATGATATCGGATTCCCAGTGTGGCATCTGAAGGTTGGGTCTGGTTTTTAAGCTCTGCTTGCAGATGCTGCTGTTAACCAGTGTGTGGCTGCTGTAGTTTCCTGCTTTGGGAAGGCTGGCCCTGCTCTCAGGGCTGTGTGAGGTAAGGACTGCTGTACCCAAGGTCTCATCATTTAGGTACAGCTAAAGTACCTGATGTGAGGATGCTCCAGCCCTCCTGTTCCTTGTGACAAGCTGGGAATTCAGCATAGCCAGGAGGCACCGTGTTCCCCTTGGCAGCACCATCCTCTGGGGAGTGCAGCTGTGCCAGCACTGGGTTCTGGCCACAGCTCAGGGCTGCACTCTCCTTCCCTGGTGCTGGGCACTCACAGGTGGTTCTGCAGCACCTGGGACCATCAGTAGAAGACAGCAGCCAGTACAGGAACTTTATTTTTTTGGAAAGTTACAGCTTTGTAAGGCCACAGTTTAGTCACTGTCACGTGCTGAAATGCTGGACTGCAGCATTAGCCCCTTACAGCAGGTGTAGGCTTTTCATATTTCTTGTACCTACCTTTTGGTTGAAAACTGTTCAAGAACCAAAAGGTGAAAATCACTGGGATGCATTTAGGGGCAGAGATTTGATTCTAAATAACTCCTCTTTTAAAATCCAGAGTCTTTTATCTTGGGTTCAAGATTGCTCTTTGTCTTGTCTCTGAATAAAGTGGCTTGTCCTCAGTTGAAGTAAGAGAAGAGTTTGTGCCTCCCTTCTGTTCAGGCTAGTTCATGAAACACACCAGTTTTCACACCCCAGGTTTGTCTCCTTTGAAATTCCTTGTGCAGGCTGGATTGGTGGAAGTGGATGATGCACATTACAAGGGCTCATGTAGTGAGAACAATGATTTTTCTCATTTTAGGGTGGAATAGACTAATTGAAACTACACGTTAAGAGATGCACACTGGATGTTGGAAAAACCTGAATATTTTGTAGTAATGTCTCGTACAATTTACTCAGAGAAGAAAAGGGCTTTTCTTCCAAGCTTCGTGTACATTTGCCTTTGTTAAACTTCCTGCATCTCCTGGTGGACAAATCTTCCAGCTTGTTAAAATATTTCTGAATGGTGGCTCTTCATCCTGCTGTGTCCTGTTCACTTGGGACCATCCATAAACTTTGTGACTGTGTAGATGTAGACAAGTTGATAAGAGTGTCTATCTGGACCTCTTCCTCTAAGGTCTCTGAAGTCCCACTGATTTCCAGGTGGGTTTAAGTGCCTTGCAGGATCTGGATGTCCTGGTGTGGGTTTGGATCCTGTGAAGGACAGTGGGGGCAAAGAGAACTGAGTAGGTTGGACTGCAGCCTCCAGGGAATGAGCAGTAACCCCAAGGACTCCTGGTAAAACAGTAAATCTGCTCTGTCCTTGGGAAAGAGAGGAACAAGGATGCAGATGAGGCCACAGTCTGTCAGCTTGAGGCCAGTCTGGCTGTCCAGGGGCAAGTGAGTGATAAAGATGAGCACTTCCCTGAGGGTTCATCCTGTGCCACAGGTACCTTATGTTGATGAATTGCCCCTCTGGAGGAGTTTGCCTTCCTTTATTCACTGCAGAGGGAGCAGATGCTGCAGCTCAGCGAGCTCCATCCCTGGCCAGTGAAGAGTTTCCTGCGTGCACGGGGCGGTGCTGCCCTCCAGGTGACTCGGGAGCCTCTGCTGCTGTGGGAAGCGGGGCAGAGCAGGCGTGTGGGGATTAGAAGATGATACAATTTCCCCTGAGGAAACCTTCAGCTCCGCTGAACTCTCCTGTCTGGGAGAGGAGCTGTCTGGCATTCATCCATTGCTGGGCCATGAGCTGAAAAGTTAAACCTCTTAAAATTACTGCGCTGGGTTTCCTTGCACTGGGATTTTCTTTCCTCTTGCACAGTGGACAAGAAGGAGAACATGTTGGGGTTGCCTTGTTTCGCAGAGTTGGAGGCCATGACAGTTATTCTTGGGTATGGTCTGCTCTCAGAACTGAGTGTAAACCTGAAATGACTCTGGAACAAGACTGAATTTAAAACTCTTTTTTTCAGTTTGCTTGAATTGCACTTTTAAATAATAACCAATCAAAGCTGAAACATGGTTAATAAGGGTGGGACTAAAATCCACATGAAGTTTATAAAACTGTATTTTTGGGTTGTTTTGTTCTTCATTTTAAACATTAACTTCCTTTTAACTTTGAGGAAATGGTTGAACAACGATTTACAGCATAACAGTTGAGAAATTGAGAAGGGGATGGAATTTGTCAGATGTTTAAATCTGTTCTCTTTTCAGCGTGTTTGTATGTATGTAACTAATGAACCCTTAGGAGCAGGAGAAAAATCTGTTAAAGATTCAGCATTTCACAGATCTCCTTCAAAGATGTTGTGAAAATAAAAAGGGCTGGAAAAACAGTGTAACTGTTGGAGAGTACTAACATGTGGGGAGGTTGAGAACCATGTGCAAAGAACACTGAGAATGTGGATCCCTGTTCTGAGCAAGCCCTGGAGCTGCTGTAGCTCCACCAGCATTACCAGGGCACAGGGATAGAGCAGTGAAGCCAAGGAGGCAGGATGGGGTCATACAGAGGCTGTGCTACCACTGTCATTCCAGTGACACTGTGTGAGGACCTTCCTCCTTCCCCTGCTGTCATTTAGCCCAAGAAAAGCTCCACTGGAAGGCAATTTGTAGCAGAGGAGGGAACTTCTGGTAGTACAAGAGTAGAACAGAGAGTGAGCAGGTTGCTTGAGTGGCCACTGTGTGTGAAACCCTGGATAAGAGCACATGGGAGTGTTTTGGTGGTGAGCAATGTTGAACTGGGTTCTAAAATAAGGATATGAAATATCCTTAATGTGAAAGATCTTGCCACTGTTAAGCGCAGTGGTGAGTGGGGCTGTAGTGGGAAGTGTGGATTATTGTTTGCTTTAATCAGCTTGTCAGTTTGCCTGCCTTTGGAGGCTGAAATCATTCCAGCCTTTCCCATTAGTGGAGCTGCAGGGTTCTGTCAGCTGCATGGTCTGGCCATACCAGCTGTAAAATTAATGCAGATTGTGGTGAACTCCTGCACTCCTGAATTTTTGGGTTCTTGTGTCTCAGGTCCTTCAGGATGGTGGGGTTGGGCAGCAGCTGCTTTTCCCAAAATTCAGCTATCCCAGGAACTGACACAGCAGCAGGTCCTGGACTCCCACAGTGAGAGGAGGATGGGAGGGAGTATCCCAGCTTTTGATATGCATCTCCCCGAGGAAATGGGAATTGGCTGATCCAAAGCATTTCACTTAATGGGAATGATTTCCAGAGATGTGGGAAAAGTAGCTCTGAGGGTTATGTGGTCTTCTGTTTTACTTCTTTATCTTCAAAATCCAAAGCCTTCTGCAGTCCCTCAACTTGTACAGACAAGAGAAGAAAAACCCAGAGCTTTTGTCCAGGGCTGATGTCTGATACCTCATGCTGAGATCAGCACAGGGTAGGATCTGGAGGACTTGAGGAATGCATTTCTTTTGGAAAAAGAAAAATAATGACCAGACCATTCAAGCTGCAGGGTCCAAAAATATTCTCTGGGCCAACAGGTTTGGGGACTCTTCAGGACCCAACTGGCAAGTCTGGGGGAATTTTTAACTCCCTAGGAAATACTTTACAGGCCTGATCCTGCAAACCCTTCCTGCTTGAAACTCTATTTGCCTTGTCAGATTGAACTTGAGATGTTTCCCAACGTATTCCAGGGTGAAGACTCGTGGCTCTTTCTCTCCATAGGTTTCACAATTCCACATCAAATGTGAAACATAAGTCTTTTCCAATGGTTTAAATTATTTTCACTCTTGATGCCAGAAAATTGGGATAATGTAGGGTGGTGATGAAACTGACTTCTTCTTACATATTTTTGGCACCAGCTGAAATGGTTGGCAGTCTGTCAGGAGCTCTGGTGTGGCTTTTAGTACCATGGCACCAGATTCACAACCCTTCTTCTAAATAATTAAAACCTATATTAAAAAGGGGGGCTGGGGCTACCTCCCAACTGGAAGATTGGAAAAAGGAGGGGAAGTAGTGGAGAACATCATAAAGGAGGCTGGAAGAACAAGCCACCAGAGCTTTTGGTGTCTCTGAAGCAATTCTGACAAAGCCCACCTTGTGATTTAAGTGAGCAGGCAGCCCTTTGAACACTTCAGGGCAGAGTGGGTTTTGTACACTGGTGTGCATTCTGTAGGGCCTAGGAATAATGTTGGGTTTTCTCTGTATAGAGGAAGTGCCAAGGCATTTTATCCTTAAGCAGTTCTCCTGCCCCTATAACAAGGTCTCTTTTGGAAGGCTCCCAAAGAGGTGTCTCTTGTCTCCTCAGAGACAGGGCACTGATTGTCTCTGCTGTGCTTTACAGCCATGGCCAGTGGAGACACCAACTTGTACAGTTTTATTTTTATCCAAGCACTCTTTATAAATCAGTGACCCTTTCTGAGACACCCTGCTTTCCCCTGAATGCTGTTCAGTCCATGTGGCTGTCAAAGGAGGAGAGCTCTCATTTCTGCTAGCAGAAATTCCTCTTGCTGGAAATACTGGGCCAAAGGGATTTCCTGGGTGTACGTGAGGACCGAATTTGGCAGGGAGGTGTGGAAATGTACAATATACAGCATGTATGTAATGTATATTATAAATCATATTAGTGCAGTCAGCTGTTGAACATACAGCATTTGGATGTACGTGCAGAGCATTTCTTTGGAGAGTTGCCTGGCTGGCACAGAACGTGGGGAGGGGGGAACCAGAAGAGTCTGGCCTCTCTTTTTATGTATAGGATGGGTGTTGGAGCTCTCTGAAAGCACCTTTACCTCTCAGGTGCACAATCCTGGCAGACCAGATGAACCCTTCTGTTGTTAACAGATCTCAAGACTTCTCTCAAGGGAGAGGTACATGGCAGAGCTGTGTTTTCAGAGTTTTAATTGCAATATAAATGATCACTGGATTAGTATGATGAAAAGTAAGAACGCCTCATTGTAAATACTCACTTTGTGCAAAGTGTTACAACCTCGGTGTTGATTACTAAACCTGGAGGCTTTGTTAAGTTTTAAGGTGATAACTTTGCTTTCACTCTCTTTTTTTGGTGCCAGAAAAGGAGTGGAAAAAGCATAAAAGAACCTTAAAAGCTCTGGGTTGTGAGCAGAGGAGGGCTCTCCTGGGGCAGAAGCTGGCTTCCAAAGGTGTTCTTGCCGGCCCTGGTGTAAGGTCTGGACTTGGTGCAAGAAAGGCAGGGATTTAGTGCTCTGACCTGGACCCTATGGAGTAATTTAGGCAGGATCTTTGCCTTCCTAGTGTCACTTATTCCAGGGATAGTGGAAAATCCTGAAACTAGGACAGTGCAACATTCCTGACTTCACCTCTGAAACCCAACCCGTGGCTTGCAGGGAGAGCAGGGCTGACTATGTGGCCCTTAATGTAGTCAGGAAGAGGTATTTGGTCCCAAAAAAATGCATGTGGCCCTGCAAGTCACACTTGCATCAGTTCACTCAGTGTTCCTGGGGAGAGTGGTACACACAGGGCCTCCTGTGTGCAGGCAGTGTCACCTCTGTGCTCTGAGATAGTGAATGTCATTCAATAGCAGGGCAGTCCTGGCAGTTGAAAAACTGATTTTGAAGGGATTTCTGTTAACAGGATTTATTTGTCCTCATGTGAGCTGAGCATCCTGTAAAAAACACATATTTGTGGGGCTATGTCTGGAGGGAAAGCAGAAGTGTTGACAGGAATCCTCACCTTTCCTTTGTGCATGTACAGTGCATTGTTTCTAAATAGTGCTCAGTGATATAAAAAATAAATAAGAAAAGCAGATGAAGTTCTTAGTCTGTATTACACAGGCTGAACACAACCATAATCACATCATTTCCTCACACTGCAGATAATTGCAGTGAAATGACCTGGGTTTCAGACAAGGCTTGGATACCAAACTGATGGGGTTTTTTTGTTCTGTTTTATGGACAGGTTGGCTACATCCAGCTTGGATCAGAGCAGCTGCTGATCCAACCTGTGAATGCATCTGAGACCTCCTTCAGTGGGAAGGAACATTTCATCAGGCGGAGACGATCCACAAAGCCCGGCCATGCCACCAAGCCACACGGCCCTGAGGAGCACTGCAGGGTCGTAGCAGGTGAGCTTGGAGTGGCTCCAGAGAGCAGCCATGGGAATTCTCTTTGTATTTTGTCATTCTGGTGGCTGGGCAGCTGGAGCTGGGGAAGGATGGCAAGTGTGAGTGAATCTGTTGCTGCTTCAGGCAGGAGTCACATCACAGACATGAAGTTGTCAGGGCATGTGCTGTAACACTGGACTGGTGCCATGATAAATTCTGCTCTAATCTATTCCAGTCCTCACAGGAGTGAGGATCACTGGTGTGGGAAGAGCTGAGTGCTCAGGGACAAGGGCTGCTGTTGGACATGGAAGGATGTGGCAGCAACAGGAGGCACAAAAAGCTTCCTTGTTGGAACAGCAGTGGAAGAGGCTTGAGGGAGCTCACTGGAATAAGCAGCCAGGAACCTGAAGTTTGCCTGTAAGGCTTTGTATCTCAGCTTTTGTGTTTAACCAGACCTGTGCACCAGCAAAACAACCTGTGCCTGCTTCTAAGCTGTGTCCTCCCTGGCAGTGCTGCTGGTAAATCCTGCAGCCAGGACCTTTATTTTCTCCTGTGTGGAGCTGAGCTCTTAATAGTTCAGCAGGTTTATCATTCTCAAGGTTTCAAACTAAGCCAATCTTCTTTCTGACTCTGAGAATGAAATCTTGGATCTGGTTACAGTTACAGATCCCTTATGTCTCTTTTCAGAGAAAACATCAGAATTCAGCACTGCTCTGATTTCCCAGCCAAGTTCCGTAGGTGCTGCAGCCCTGTGGTCACAGAAAATGCATTTCAGAATTCTTACACTGTAAAATGAGACAGCCATTAGTTAAAATCTGAATTGAACCAGAATCAATCCAGGAAATCAGCCTCACCCCTTGGCCACTGAGCCTTTTGGCCTTTTTTCTAGGGGCAGGATGCTCCCTGTCCTTGGCAGAACTGGAATTCCCTTCCTGAGAAGAGGGACTAAAGGAAGGAAATTGAGGAGGCACTGGGTAATAATTACATGGGATCACAAAGGGAAAGAGGAGCTGAGTGAGCATGAAGATACTAAAAGAAGACACTAAAAAAGAGTATTTCCAGTGACACCTCCTGCTTCCTGAAGGCTTCTGGGGACCCACTGCTACAGCTGGGAACAGAATTCCCATCCCTTGGGTGCTGATTCCTTCTGCTGTGCTGAGAAGGGAGCCAAGCCCCTGCAGTGCTGCTTGGCAGTAGCCCTGTCCTAAGATAATGCAATTGCTCCTGGGCTTTCCCACTTAGACAGACCCCAGGATGTTTGTCATTGTTGAGGGACACAAATGTAAGTCATGGCTGTTAATAGGCTCAGCACGTTAATGACCTAATTACCTCCTGTCTGCTTTGGATTAACTTTTGTGCACAAGGAGTTTAGAAATGAAAAAATTAATCCTGTCTGACACACAAAAGGTCCATTTCTAATAAAACTGTGTGGAAGTGACCATCTAGGGGTGTGCTTCCAAAATTTCTCCTGGAAAAAGGTCTCTTTACAGTGATACTCACCAGCATGGACTGGTCAGAGTTGTACTAGAGGTTGTTTTCCACTGGCTTAAAATGTGGGTCACCCAGGCTAAAACTTGGCAGGAAAGGTTGGAAGTTGTAAATATATGGGGATATTTCTATGCCAGATACATCTTAGATACAAACCCTGTATTGTGGAATGGCACAGACAGAAAAAGACAGGTCTGTGTAAATACAGAAAATGAGTGTTTTTCAAGGGCCCTGAACTGCCATGCTTGGGCTTTTTCCAGTCCTTTACTGCTGTTCTTGTATTTTCTGAATACACAAGAGCCACCTCTATATGTATTTTCATCTTAAAATTCTGTAATTCAGAGGTAGCTGACATAATCTGGGGTTATTTGGGAATCAAAATACAAAACATCAGCTGAATTTTTAATGCTAATTATTGATCATGTAATAAAAATTTAAACAGGGCTAAATTGCTCAATGGCAATTTTCCTGTGACATATGAACCTAATTACTTGTAAAACAAAGGTGCTTGGTGATGTAATGTGTGAGTATTTGGAGGAGGAGCAGGAAAGCACTTTGAGAAAGCAAAATGAACTTAATTAGGGAGTGCTGCTGAGGGGACAGAGGGCACAGCTTTCCAAGGGCATTGGCCTTGTGTTCCATCCAGAAATGTGGTGCTCTCCCTGCAGACTTGGGAGAGGGAAAGTGGCCTGGGGCCAGGTAATGCCATCAGGCTGGTTTGATAAGGGGTGGTTAAAGTCTCTTAAAACAATTCCTTTAGTCTGAGTGGTGTTACATGTCCTGCAGCACTCAAAATTATTTTTAGATCTGCAGGAGAACTTTGTGTGAGCCAAATTTCTCCTGGAATAATCTGTATGAGAGGATTAATCTGGCTGTAGTCAAGAATGGGAAAGTACTTAAGGTTTTGCATGACTGGATCCTTGAGATCTGAACCTGTCTACTAATGGGTTAAAAAAAATCCCAGGGTTGATGTTTTAATTCCTTTGTTTAAATTCCATAGTGCTCCAGCAGCAAAGGAGGGATCCCATCACCATAGGCCAGGTGCTATTGTTAGTCATATGATATGTGAATATGTTTTATTTTTATCACCTGTCATCCAGCAAGAGAGAGAACTCAAGTCACAATGCACATTTCTGCTCAGGCATGAACATGAGCCCCTGTGAGGCAAACAGAAAACCTGTTAAAAGGTTTCCAGGTGCACATGCAACGAGGGGGAAGGAAGGGAAGGTTGGGTTTCACTTGCTCTGGAGCAGGGACTCATGAGGAACATGGGAAATAGCTTCACACCAGTGATGTGAAACACTTCTCATCTCTGCACACTGGGTAGCATCTGCACAAACCTCCTGTCACACCCTGCTCTCATTTTAAAGACAGGCTCTGACAACTTTCTTGTCAAAAGTCCTGGGGAAGTGTTTTTGTTATGGCGAGAGTCGAGTCAAAGGGAGTTTTGTTTGCAGGTTTTAATACATACAATTTAGAATTTCCCAGTAGGAGAGAAAGGCATCTTTTGAGGCATCATACATGATTTTTTGCAGTGCCCAATCCCTGAGACAGAGCTTATTTCATTGCCCTGCCTCTGTGACCTTGTGGCATACAATAAAGCTGTTTCCATGTGACAATATCCACCACAGCCTCAGCTGCAGTAAATGGATTATTTTTTGAAACTATCATGGAACATAAGTAGTTTAGCTAGTTACTGTGATTTGAATACAGATTTTGCATATTTTCTTTGCCATAAGAGTATATGGATGTGAAAATTTTTCTTGATTTTGAGAAAATATCAATGCTCAAGACAGAATCAAGCCATGTTATGAAAGCAAAGGAATCTCCTCTAACCCTGTCATAAAACTTTCTGCTTCTTTGGGAAAAGTAAGTTTTGTTAAAGCTTCTCCAAAGGTCTCCAGTGATGTATTAAAGTCTCCTTCCATAGAAAGGATTTGATGAAAATATGGTCCAGGAGCATGAGAGAGAGCAGTTTGTCTTTGGAGGGAAGGTTGTTATTTCATGTTTATGATATAGACCTCATAAATTACTCTTAAATGTGGGTTTGCTTTAAACCCTTTTGTCAGTTTAAATGATCTAGTTTTCCTTTAATGCAAGTGTGCTGCACATACAGTGAAATAACAGGAAGATCAGTATTTTAATTCACAAAATAACAACGTGTTGCTTCTCTGCACAGTTACTTTGCAACCTGCTTTAACAATTTATCAAAGCTGGTAATAATTTAAGTAAGTGCTGGTGTGCAGGTATCAAATGTAGGGAATACTTTCCCTGAACAGGTATAAATCTTAAACACATGTTACTGCTATGTTGCATTTCCCCATCTTTAATCATTGTCTCTTAGCTGTGTTTTCTCTTCAGGTTTGACTTGGCCTGACAGAGCAGTTGTTATGGCCAAAAACATGTGCACTAAAAATAGAGAGATGTAATGTAACCTGTATTAGTCCATATTAGGAAGCAGCTGTTGGAGAATTAAAGCAGGATTTCAGCAATGGGCTCCACAGAAGATGTAATGTGATTAAGTGTTTGCAAGCACAGAAGGATTCCCTGTATCAGGAACTCAGCACTTTGCCCATGGGAGTCTGTCTCACTTCTATGGATAAATCCCTTGGTTTTTCCAGGTCCCTTCTCTTCCAAATGGGGAGTCTGGGTTTTCCCTGTGAGCCTGTGATTGTTTCCTCATGGCTGATAAACAGCAGCCTCCTGGAGCAGTCTCAGTTTCAGAAGTGTCCTTTTCCACCACATGTGGCATGTGAGGCTTTACTGCAGGTCTCTTCTGGATGATTCCCTCAGGGTAGATCATGAGGAGTGTAGGGGACTCCAGGTTCTTCTTCCTCTGCTGTCGAGGTGAAAAAGAGACACAAAAAGGAAGTGTAAATACACAGAGTGGATGAATTTCTGCACCTTCTAGAGCAGCTGTGCTGCTCCTTTGCTTGGTTCCTGATAAAGCTGAGTGCTGGTTTCCATTGGAACCCAGTGAAATCCAGCCTGGCAGGTGGTGATGGGCTCAATTGTCCTTGTCTCAGGATGTTCATAGATATTCTGTGGTCATTCTGGTCAGAAAAGCAGAGACATTGTTCCTGGACTAAGGTAGATTGCTCATCTTTTAGGTGTCTTTGCTTCTTCAATGTTACCACAGCTCAAGCCATGCTCACTGCCTGCTCCTGCACCACTGAATTGTTTGGTTTATCTGCCATGAGTCCTTGGTTGTGCCACCAGGAAGGTGTCCTTTCCATGGGAGATGGGTGTACATAATCCAGGAGGTGGTAATCTTTGAATCCTGCTGACAAATTGAAGCACTGAGCAGAGATCACAGTGCTTATCCTGTCCTTTCACAGACCTGCCATTAAAACAAAGTCCTGATGAGTTGTGTTGATGACTGAGTTTGTTTTGTAGAATAATAAGGTTTTAACTGATGTGTCCAAGCCACAAACTAACTTGGATAACAATCCTTGCAGTAAAATCTCCATGGTGTTTTGAGATGCAGCTCAGAGTTCATGACTTCTGTCTCAAGTTCTTGTTTGCTGCTGTGCCAGAGAAATAGTCATGAACTTGTGATTTGGTATGAAAGTGGCTGTTTGGGAGAAAAAAAATAAACAAAAAACCCCAAAGCAAAACAAAACCATTTTTGGAAGGTGAGTTAGGGAATAATGGATCATTCTGCTCTGCAATAATTTTTCCTAGCAGTTGGTGCCTGATCCCATCAAAGAGAAATTGGAGATGAAGTTTTGTAGGACAGGGCATTAAAAATGAGAGGACAGCTCTGAGTCTGTAATCAACTGTTCTTTCAGTGAGTGACCATTTGTAATTCCTGAGCTTCAGGTAACACACTGGCATCAGCTGGCTGTGGTAAATCTGAAATTCCAAGGTTTTGGTGGAGATGTAACAGGCCAGGGCACAGAGATAATTCTTGTGCTGCATCCTGGCAGAGGCAAAGGGGCTCCATGTCTGGGATTAATCACCTTTTGAGAGGTGCTTCTATCCTGCTGCTTGTACCAGGGACATTTTGTGGTATCCTGTCCCTCTGATAATTCAGCAGTGACAGAGGAGTTTAGGTTGAGTTGTAAGAATACACCTCAGGGACTTCCTTTCTTTAATTTTCAGGCTTGGTTTGTTTGCAGAATCTCCCTTTTCTTTCTGTTTTGCTTTGGAGAGGTGATGATTTTTACTTTTAGGTGAAGCTAATAAAACCTCCTTAATGTGAGTACCAGTCAGAGGTTCTCTGGAAACTCCTGGGGCTTAGGGAGAATTAATTTTAGCTGTTTGCCCCACTTGGATACCCTCTCTTCCTTTTTATGCTGCTGAAATAACAGGACATGGTAAAACAGAGCTTGCCCTCCATCAAGGGTATGTGGAGGTGTTAGACAGGTCGTGGGAGGAGGGAAGGGAGCAAAGGGCTCCTGAGGAAGAGCTGGAGAGGGTTTTTAAGGCAGCAATAGAAAAGAGCTTCTAAGGAGGAATCTGGCCTTGCAGAAAAGATTCTGCAGTTTAACTTTTATTTGTGGCTTTTGTTGAACGGCTTCCAGAAACTGTCAGTGGGTTTAACAAGAATGAGGTAGCTAAAATTACAAAGGGAAAGATTAGGCAGGAAAAAAATAGTGGAAGGCTGTAGGAGAAGAGGTTGCTTTTAGATGAGTCTGGGAAATACAGTTGGAAGGGAGGTAGGAGGAACAGGAAAGGACTCTGCACTTACAGCAAGAATCTGCCAAAAGCCAGACAGTGCTAGACAGTGCTTTTGGTGTGTAATAGGAAAAGGTCATTTGGGGCGGTTGCTCTGGAATTGCACATCTGTTGAGTTGCCATAAAAAGCACTGAACGTCAGGAGTTTTCTGCAGAGGCCTCAGAAGAGCCTTGTTGTGCTTCTGATCACAGTGGGGACTCTGGCTCTTCCCATTCTGGGGGGGACTTCAAAGGCTGCAGGACGTGGTATGATCATGTGGCTTTGAAGGTGATGAGCCAGGGAGGGGTAAATGAAAGTCACCTAAGAAATGTGTGCAGTGTCACAGCCATTTTTTGCTGAGGATCTGGGGGTCTTTCACCCTTCTCCCTTCACCTCACAGTCCTGAATTTTGTGGATTTTTTGGGCCAATAGACTGTGTAATACACTGTCAGAGTGACTGGCCAAAGAGTAACGTCCCCTGTGCCCAGTCACCTGCAGCATGTACGTGCTGCATTGTAGATTGACTGTTTCAGCTCATATTTCATACCAAATTCTCTGACCTCTTAAGCAGGGAACACCTGACTCCTAAAATCATGTGCTGTGTGCTCCCCACAATGTAAACTCCTCTGACAGCTCCTGCCCGTGGTTTATGGCCTCTTATGCCTTCACACTAACACTTAACATCTGCACCACAAAATTTGTAACATCAGTTTGTTCAAATAAAGAATCCACCAAGCATTTAATCCTTGTTTTAATGGCTGATGTTTATTTTAGTTTGGGATTTCATGTGCTCATGGAGGGATTCTCTGCCCATGGTCCATAAATCTTGCAGGGCAGGAATGAGACTTCTCTGTGCTGGCTTGTTTCTGAAGTGAGGCTCTAGAGATGGGGTATTTTTATTTCTTGGATACCTCCATAAAACTAACTCACTTTCAGGTATGAGCTGCAAATGCACTGAATGAGAATTTTTCCTGTTGGTTTTGGATCTTTCTCTTCATCAAACACCTGTGATACAGGACATGTGCATCTCCTTTCTCTTTGTTGTGGTTCATCCATGCAAATGCTTTGTTTTCTCCATTGTGCTTAATTATTTTGGAAAATTACTTGCATTTGAGGTAGGCAGGAGGATGCAAAGAGAGACAACTGTGAAAGTGGACAGACAGGATAATATAATTTACCCTATGGAGGAGCAACAAACTTAAAAACCTCTCCTTTTTTAAGTAGCTGACGTTGCTGTGCCTGTTCTGGAGGGTCCTGCAGTGACCCCCTGAGCTCTTTGTGGGCTCCCTCGAGTCCTGTTGGCTGTTTTAAGTGCAGGTAAATCTACACTTGGACAGTGTGAAGGTGAGGGTGAGAGCAGGAGCCTGGATTCTCCCTGTCAGGTCACCCTGGCTGCGTTTCCAGGCATCCTGTGGGGTGCTGCTTTTCCACACACACCTTCTAATCCCAGCTCCTCAGTGGGAAGCAGCCAGTGCACAGGAGGAGAGGGGGCCAGAGGCTCTATGTGAACCAAGACTGCTCAGCCCTTTGCCAGGAGTCCCTTTAGGCTGCTGCTCTCCAAATTCACACCTTGCAGAGTTTTGTTCAGCTGCAAAGAGGTCCCAGCTCCTTCGTCTGCCTCTGGAGGAGGGACCACACTGGCAGATGACCATGGCATGACCTCTCCTCCCCAGAATCCAAGCTCCAGTCCAGCCAGAGGGTTCCTCCTCTGGTACAAGTGTCTTCCACCAAAAAGGAGATTTTTAAGTGAAAATCCAGAGGACTCCGTCTCCTAGTTAGCAAATCAAAGGTGCATTCCGCTCTTCTTCTTTCTTGTATAGTGAATCTTTTAAATTTTATTTATTTTATTTTTATTATAGAGATCCTCTGCTGTGGGGCAGCTTTGCCATGATTGTGTACTTTCCTGTAGCTGTCCTGCAGCCTATGTGAAAACAGGCCTTGAAACTTGGTTATTTTAATCTTTGCTGCTGGCATGTAGCTTCCATTATTTACGATCACCCCACATTTTCGGGGTTTTTTTCTTGTCCGTAGACTCCTGTCTGTCTCTTTCAACCCAGAGGGATATTTCCAAACTCTCTTAAAAAAAATCAAATCAAATTTCATGGTTGTTTTCTCAGTTTAAAATATGTACCAAGTGTTGACAGGTGATGCCTTGGGCAGAAAAGCACGTGCAGAGTTGTACTGAATGGCTGCGAGAAAACCAGGAGTGAGGAGCTGGGATGGATGCGTGGAAATGTGCATATTGACAAGGCAGAAAGTGCATCAATGGGTGAAGGCAGGGAGTCCATTTCAGGTGGGCTTTGGGGGGACTTGCAGCTGATGGAGTTTGTCACCCTGAACACAGGAGGGTCAGTCAGGGAAAACTGATGATCTGGGAAAGAAGAGAAATTCAGGCTGAGTTATGTCAGGGAGCTGGTAAACAGGCTGTGGAAAATCAGGATCAGTGAGCTCAGCTCTGGCTGCTGCTTTGCTCAGAGAGGGTCTCAGGTTAAATCTAGAGAAAATTAAAAAGTGATTCTCTGCTCTGGGGAATGAGCAGCACGTGTTGTGTGACGTAAGAGGGATTTGTCTGATCTTCCATTAGTGTCTGTCCATGTCAGTTTTGCACTGAACGTTGTGTTTGGGCTGTTTCAGGACTTGTGTGTTGTGTTCCCTTTTCCACAGAGAAAAGTCAATAGTAATAGCAGTGTCAGTATTGTATCCATAGTATATGACAGGCTGAACAGTAGGTAGAGATAATTTCAGTGAATCTTAGAAGTTTGTTTCTTATTGCAAGAATAAATTTGTTTTAATTACTTCATTTGCTTCTTTATTTTTACAATTGAAAGCATGAACACAATTTTGTGGCTGTAGTGAAGTGAGCAGGTTTGAATTCATATCTGAGCTTAATTTCTCCTTTGGTCATGCCTCAGCTGCTTTGCACATCTGCCTGTGAAACACAGTTCACCTTTCAGCTTAGAGGAAGACAAATTATTAATACATCAGTCCTTTAGTTGGGAGGAAGGGAGGTTTAACTTACCTGTAACATTTTGAATTAGTTAATTTTTTTCTTTTCTTGAACTTATGTTTTTTCCCATCCTCTTCCCTCTTTTCACATCATCTCCTGCTCTCTGCACTCAGAGGCACACATCTACCTGCAATGGAACCTCTTGTGGCTTCTTTACCCAGCCAAGAACACTTTAATGTTCTTTGAAAAGGATGTTTTATTATGATCTGCCAGCCTTAAAAGGTATTTTGACTTTCCAGAAAAGAAGAGACAAAAGAAAGTGAAGTCCACGAGTGACTGGCGGGAGCGGAGGAACGCGATTCGCCTCACCAGCGAGTACACGGTGGAGACGCTGGTGGTGGCAGATGCTGACATGGTGCAGTACCACGGAGCAGAGGCTGCCCAAAGGTTCATCCTCACTGTTATGAATATGGTAAGTAAGCACTTCACTCTCAAAAGAGGAAGCAGGAGGAAGTAGGACATATCCAGGGTAGGATAAAGCTGACTTGACAGCAGAAATCGAGAACTGGTTTGACCTTCAGGTATGAGAAAAGGTTTTGGTTTTCTTGTGTTATGTTCTTCTTCTCCATTCATGTTATTCCTGGTATTTGCCACAATAAAGCCCCATTTTTAAAAACTGAAAATGCAGGTTTTCAGTTAGGAAATAGTGGTTCAGGAGTGGTGTTTTCTACTAGGCTTCTGGTGCTGCTGTGGTTTCCCTTGCAGAAGGGTAATCCACAGTGGACGGATGGTCTTGTCTGACATGTTTCTTGGGTTCCTAAAGGTATGGGTCATTGTTATAGGCAGTTAAAGCCAGCAGTAATACTGACTTCCAGCAGAAGACCTGGCTTTAAGTCCAAAATGATTTTTATCTCTGATTTTTACACAGTGAAAATGGCTCATTCTAGAAATGCTAAGGATATCTTGGGAGTGAGGGGAACCTTTGGAAACTGCAGGCTCATGGGAAGTGTGGGTGTTAATTTGTAAGCTGTCCCTGTAGTGAGGCCTCCTGTTTCAGCTGATAAGGGAACACAAAGCCTCCCACAGGGAATGCTCACTCAGTTGTTGGCAGTGCCAGTAAGGAGGTAATGGCTAAATTGGATGTAGACATGGAAAACTCTGCTCAGAGGCTGCAGGGGTCCTTGCAGAGGCATTTGCACAAGAAAGTCTTGGAGAAAGCTCATATTCCTTTGCCCATGCTATTGTAGTATCCAGGAACAGCTCATTCTCCTCACTGTGCCTCTGTTGGTGTTTACGAGCAGCAAATTGGCTTGGGAAAAAATAACAATCCTGAACAGTAATTGCCTGGTCATGCTTCCCATGCAGAGATGGATGCTCAGCATAAACCAGCTATGGAACAACAGCTTTTTAAGAGACCTTGTGTTCTTTATCCAGCACTGGTGTGAGGGAGACCTCCTGGAGGCTGATTGAGTAGGGAGTTTGATTAGTCTTTTCCATTAATGAGCTGCTTTTCTGTGTCCCTTCCTCTACCTTTATTTTGCCTCCCAGTGTGCTCTGCCAGTTGTCACTTCATGGGGCTCCACTGTGGCTCTGCAGTTAATTTTGATGGTCCTCATGCCAACAGGTCAATGATTTCATTGGTGCCATTGGGGAGCTCTGTGTTGTGCAGCTTTTTCAGCCTGTGAAGATTTTTAGGGATGAACACACTGATGAACCAAGTCTTAAACAAAGGATGGCTGTGGATCTTTGAATCTTATTGTCTGTCCAGGCTGAGATACTGCAGAACATCTCAGCAACATCAGCTTGCCAGGTGTGAATAAATCTGTGTGGGGAGGCCCTCATAGATGGGCTGGGTTCTCTAAACCTATTTATTAAATAAATATTGAAGGTTAGTTTCCAATGGATTAGCCTGATGGGCTTTTAAGCTCGGTTCTGATGCTGTAGTGTGAGCTCACCCCTTTATTAGACACCAGAGAGAGCACATGGAAGAGGACTCTTGGATGAGGAACACGTTCATGTGACATCTCCTCAGGTGCAAGTCCAGCTGAAATGCTTCCCACTGTTTAGTCATTGCTCCTGGGGGCTCACTCGTGTGAGCTTTTCTGATGTCTGATAGGATTTGAATTCATGTTTCAGCTTTTCAGCCTTCAGAGGGGCAATGGGAGAGTCTCTCCCTTGGCCACCTACATTCCCACGCTCTCAGGAACATTTTTCAGGTCTCTGAAGGAAACTGCTTGAGAGTGACTGGCAAGACCAAAATAAAGTGAGGAATAATAATAGGCAAACACATAGATGGCATCATTGCATAAATCCTTTATTCTGTGGTGATAGAACCAGGTGGAATTCAGGGGAATCAAAGGGGATTTCAATGTTACATTTGCATAATGAAAGCTGACCTTCATCCCAGGAAAAGAAGCTGAAGGATAATTCAGAAAAAGGTATTTCAGGGAGATAATCATGTGGTTTGGGGAGCCCTTAGCCAAGCTCTTGACTGCTTGAGATCTTTGTTTCTTACCTCCCTGTCAGCTTTGGGTGACTGTTAGCTGGGGGACAGGATTTGCCCCATGATATTAGGCAGTGCTTATTCAGCTATACTGCAGGATGGCAGGCTGCCTCTAAAAGAAACCAGAATGTTAATTTTGGCTTGGATGCTTGCATTTAAGCAAATAGAACATTACTGGTCAGGGGTATATTAACTTAACTCCTCTCTGTAAGCCATTACGTTTACTGTCAAACCACAAAACAAGCATTAAGAGGTCTTATTAATGCATTTTATATTTATAGACATTTTAAATAAAGTGATCTGCCTTAAAGTATATAATATCTATTTATGTTACAAGAATTTCTGAAGGGGAAAAATGTCAGCATTACAAAATATGGGTTTATTTCTCCCTTGGTAAATGAGAATCTTAGAGAAAAAAACCTCACCACCCTTTTGTAGAATAACAGCTAAAGAGCACAGCAAACCCAATTTAGAACTCAGAAATAACAGGTAGCACTTCATGTAGAAAATTCTGTGTTTTAAGTGTTATTCTGTAGTTCCATCCCCCTGAACAGAGAATAGATTTACATAGAAAGTATGTGGTTTTTGTGAATGTCACTGGAGAGCTGCAGGCTCTTCCATTTACTAAACTAATACTTGAAATTATAAGACAGATTTTTCCAAGATCATGGAAGAATTTCCCTCTAAGGTGCTCTGTAATGTATGAGTAGGAACAAGCATGGCTCCAGGGATCTGAGTTGGCTTTTAAGTCACCACTGCTAAAATGAAATCTTTCTTGTTTTCTGGCAAGGTGTTTGATTCAGCAGGATTTTCCAAGCAGGTGATAAAGTTGTTGTCAAATGCCACCATGCACAGCTGCAGCCTTAGCAAGGCAGTGCGGGCATGAGGAATGGAAGAACATGGACAGGGAGAAACACCAGCAGAGCTGTGGAAATGTAAAACCACCTACTTAAATATAGATGCTGATCTCTTTTTTTTTAAGTGAAACATCCTTGTTATTGAGCCTTGTTGCAGTGTTTGCATTCCAGTTCTTGTCTCACCTTTGGCTTGAGAGCATCTCCTGTTCATGTTCTTCTTCTGTAGTCACCAGTGTTTAGAAATTCTCTGAATTCCAAACCCAAGTGCCTTTGTGGTAAATCAAGCGTAAAAACGTGCTTATTTTGCTCACCTGTTTTGCCTGCATCTGGCAACTAATTTCTCAGTGCATTTCATCCTTGTGGAGCTGTCAGGATGGATGTTCTGTTCTTGCAGGAGATTTATGCTTTTGTTTGCCTTTCATCTGAAAGAAGTGACCAGTAAAGGAAAAAGGAGATTCTAGGAACTGCACTGATCTCTGCTATGTCTAGTTTTCATGGTTTAGGTTTTCAGCTTTCTGGAGAGACTTGATTCCAATGGTTCTGGAGATAACTGGTTCAAATGGTGATGAATGAGGATGAGACCCTTTGGAAGTTCTTGTCCGTGGCTGTTGTGATGCTGAGGATGAGGAGTGCCTGTTCTCAGCCAGTCCCTGAACAGTGAACTGTGGATGTTGGCTCCTTGCAGAGTGCAGAGCTGACTTTGCAAACCAAGTCCCACCCAGACTGACCCTCTGAGCATTTAGAGACAGAGACGTCTGAATTTCTGAATTTCCAAGACCACAACACAGTCATATAACAGCTGCTTTCTATGGGTTTGAAAACCTAAAAAAAATGACTAGGGTTGGTTTGGGGTTTTTTTTTTTGTCCCCTAAGTGTATTTTTTTGGGTTTTGCAATAAATTACAACTGTGGCTTGGTTTGGAGCTTGCCTTTTTCTCCAAGAGTGCAGCATGGAGGGAGAGTTTCTGCAGTGTGTGTCAGTTCTCCTGCAGCTGTTGCTAAGCCATGCGATTACTGTGGAAGCTCTTTGCAGCAGCAAGCAGGAACTTGAAGTTAGTGATCTTTTGGATGTCATTAAGAGGGAAAATTCTTATGTTATTCTTTAGGAATGATACTGTTTTACTCTCTGAAGCCTGATTTTACGCTCCACAGATTGTTTTTCATTTTGGATTTCCCCTGTGAGGGTTTTTTTTTAATGTTAAAAAAGCAGATAAAATCATTTTTATCATGCTTGCATTGATGGATTTATATGTCTGTGCTCTTGGGGGCTGGCACATAAAGGCTCCAAAGCTGCCACTGATAATCAGCTCCCTTTCCCTGGTCTGGAATTTTCATGATGGGAGCAGGGACATAAGGGAACATAAGGGAAAAGGATCTGAGTGTTTCATCACTGTCTACAGATTTCTCTTTTCGCTCCAGCAGCCCCAGGAGAAGGAGTTATGTCAACTGTGTCTTATAAAGAGCTATGAATATGTTCTTTTTCATAATGTTTAAAGGAGTAATTTGAAAGCTTGGCTTTAGGTGGGTGTTAGAAATCCTATAGCACTTTTCAAAACAAGAGAAAGACAACCTCAGTAACCTGACTAAGGCTTCTGCTGTCCAAACCTCATCCAGCAGCCAAGGCAATGGGAAGGCTCCTGCTTGAGTGCAGTGCTTAGGAAGAAAAAGGGGTGGGGGGGGGGGGGGGGGGGGGGGGGAGAATCAATTTACCCTCAGGGTTGCTGTTCTGAACTCCAAAACATCTGAAACACACACGTCTCCCTCCCACCGTCCACCTGCAGAGGAAGCTCTTGAGAATTAAAAAAAAAAAAAAAATTAAATGATGTAGTTTAGTTCCTCTCTCAGTCCAGTTCTGTAGTCTGTGTTTGCTCTGTGCGTGCTGGGGCAGGCCTGCACAGCTTATGCCAAAACTGCATTTGTTCTGCCCCTTCCATCTCAGAGCTGTGAGGAGAAAGAAAGGCAGGAGGAATGCAGAGGAGGATGGTCCAGCCTTCAAGCTTTCCTGTTTTCTTTAGGGTATTCTGTACAGTAAAGCTCTGTCAGAAAAATGCAGATGAAGGGAGAGATGCCAGAGACAGACTTTATTCTTCTTGTTGTTCTACAACACTTCCCCTTCCATTTTTCTGTTTTGTATGGTTCTTTGCCATATCTCCTGTTTCCCAAGTTCACTCTACTTTTGATGACTCCTCACGGAGAAGCCAATACAGAAGTGTACAAGCTCACCTGCAGCAGGGCACCCACAACACTTCAGTCACTCTGACCACTTTTCCCATCCCTTCCTTTCATCCCTGTGATCCAGAGCCTCTGTTTCTTTTCCATCCAAGCTGCTTTCTGCCACTTGTGGTGATGTCCTAAAGAAGTAATTTTTGCATTTGGTTCCATGGCAGAGCTTCATGCAGCTGATGCTCCTGTTCCCAGCTGCCTCATTTTATTGAAAGGTTCTAAACCACCCAAATATTTTTACTTTTCCCCTGTTAGAAGTAGTCACAGCAGCCTGAAGGGTGTGATTCAATTGCAGGCTTGAGGAAGGGTGGCCCACGGTGCTGGGAGTGGGCAGGGAGGTGTCTGTGAGTCAGTCTCTCTGTCCATGCAGCAGGAAATCTTGAGAACATCTCTGCAGTGGGAAATCCCATTCCTCGTCCTATGGTACCAGTTATCCCAGCCACCTCACTTGGCACGTGCTGCTGGTGTTGAACAGCCTGGACACGCCGAGTCTCTGGGGTTTGGTTTTCTTGTTGGCTGGGTGAGAAAGGCAGAAGGTTGTTGGTGCCATGATGGAATTCCATTCTTAGCAGGAAAGACCTATGTATTTGAATTATTTTATTTTAAATTCAGTTGGATTCTGTGATGATGTTTCCTTTGAGCACAGCCTACCTGGTACGGCCTGGTTTAAGTCTAGCTGGGAACAACCTGAGCTCTAACAGGCTCATATATATTTTTACCAAGTAATTTTAAAGTCTGTTTGCCTTCTCCATGGGATTCCTTCTAGGCTTAAAGCCCATGATCTGAGAGGAGTTTCCCTCTGAAAGGACAGTGTGTGGATTATGCTGGCAGAGATAGAGAGCCAGAGCTGCCCTGTGGATGCTCCCAGCCCTCACCACAGGGCTCAGCAGAGCCTGTCAGGAGAGCTGGGGGTGCCTCTGTAAAAACATCTTCAAAAGAGGGGGAAAAAAGCTGAATCATAGAAAAAAGTGGGGAAAAAAATCCATGTGAGCACCCAGATCAGAGCAGGAGGATGAGCAGCTCCGGGTGCTGGAGCAGAGGCTGCCCTCCAGCCTGTGGGGAAACCATGGTGGGGCAAGTGGCTGTTCCCAGCATTGTGATCTGAGGAGAGGAGCCAGGTTCTCCTGCTGGGAACTGCAGCCCATGGAGAGGATCCAAACTGCAACAGGGAAAAAGTGTGAGGAGGGAACAGCAGAGAGAGCTGTTCCAGGCTGAGGACAGTCCCCACTCCCCATCCAGCTGCATGGCTGTGGATGAGGGGGAAAGGAGTCAGGAGTGCAGGAGTAAAGATGAGGTGAGGGGAAGGTGTTGTTTTAATTTACCTTTTTTTTCTCTGTATACAAATTACTTTAATTGGTAAATTAAATTTTCTCTAAGTCAAGTGTGTGTTGCCTGTAACTGTTAAGTGATCTCCCTCTCAGAGGGAAAGGTTAATGTTCCTTCTAGGCAACACAAACTGCCATCAGTTTGGGGCTCCTTTGGGCTTCATTTAAGAAAATAAGCAAACAAAGCTTGAATAAACAAGCAAAGTGGAGCACTCTTGCACTCCAAGTGACTTTTTTTTGGTTTAGCATCCAATTGCTGCTGCTTGAGCTCTTCTGAGATTGCTGGTGGATGGGAATAAAAGTGCAGTCAGTTATCTTTGGGACAGAGAGCACAAGAGAAAAGGAGGAGGGGCTGGAAGCTTTCAAGATGACATCCTGAACTCTCCAGGAGCTGGTATTTGGTGGGCAAGTTTTGCCAGGGAAAACAGCCTTTGGAAGTTGGTGTTTGGATATGTCTGTGCTGGGTCTGGAGGCAGCTTGACTGCTCTGATGGGAAGCCAAGCACCAGCACCCACCAGGCTCAGAGATAAGGACCTGTTTGCTGGGTTTATTCCCACTTAGTGAGTGGGAGCTTCATGGGATGGCCAGAGCTAGTGGAGAGCTGGGAAACCAAAGATCCCTCCCTCCCTCCCTCCCTCCCTCCCTGGGAAGAGTTTGTCAACCTCTGTAGTGGTGCAGCACGGGCTGACCCACTCAGCCTGGTGCCCCATGGACCCTCCCAGCTCAGTGTCCAGGTCTCCACTTACACAGGGGTCACCTGTCAGAGCCCTTCTCTGCAAATGTCAAGTTTATCCCTCCCAGGTCTGTAGTGAGAGGCCTGAACTGCTCTACCAACACATCCCCAGGCTGAGCAAATAGTGCCAGCCCTTGTGTGCACTTGTACACCAGCCCCAGGGAGGAGAAATGGCTCATTGTGCTCAGCTGAAGGTCACTGGGTCAAACACTGAGTAGCTCTGTCTTGCAATCTCTGCCTAAATTGTAGGAAACATTTACGTGTGTGCTTAAATCCAACCCCAAACACTGGAGAGCTTCAGAGTGCTCTTCCACTGAGCACATTCCTGAGTATTTGCACAAATAGGAAAAATACCAAGCGTTGAAAACATAATGTGCAAGATGTGCTCGTGTCTCGGGTTTGCTGTAGGAAGTTGCTGAGCCTGGGTGATGCCTGTAGCCAAACGAGCTGTGAGGAAGGAATATTGCTTACCTGGGGCCAAACCTGCCTCCCATTTGTCAGGAGTCTCTCTTCACTGGTCTTGATTTTGGTTTTTTTGACTAAGTAGGGGATACAATATTCACCCAAGGCCTTTTATGTGGTATTTTACACCTTTTTAAAATAAACCCTTCACTCACCTTTTTTGATTCTATCTAGTTAAAACATTTGTACACAGAGAAAGGGGTGGAATAAAATTCTGGGCTCAATTAAGATCTTGTATTCTAACCTATAAAAATGAGGTGAAATATCTGAGCTGGAATGCAAAATCTGGAGAAAGTAGTAAGGTAGTTTCCGGTGCTATTTTTGTATTTCCTGAGGCTTGTGTCATTATGTGCTGCCTTATTACTATTCTCTTATATAAGATATGAAAATAACAGAGGGAAATTGCTTTTCCATTCTATTTCCTGAAGTCTAAAATACACCATTATTTCATCTTGCATTCAGATATCTCTGATATTTAAATGCTGAAGATCCATGTTAGTTGGATGCTTCATAACGTATGTCCATGTTCCTGAGACTTTATCTTTAGAGTTTCTTGGGAATATTTTTCTCTTTTCCAGTGTAACTCTTAAAACATCTTTATTTTATTGAGTGTAGCAGCACAATCCATTTGGGGGAGTTTTTTTGTGTCAATTTTTAAAAGGAGAAATGTCTAACTTTAGTCACAATTAGTTTCTTCAACTATTTCTAGGTCTTGATATTTCTACTAATAAGCTCTGGATGTTTTCTTTGCTTTTTGACAGGTGTACAACATGTTCCAGCATCAAAGCCTGGGAATTAAAGTCAACATTCGAGTGACCAAACTAGTCCTGCTTCACAATCGCCCTGTGAGTCCCAACCCCTTTCTCCCCTGCTCCTGGAATTGCTTTGTGGTGTCCCACAGGGTGGGAGGGGGCTGTGGGGCACATCTGGCCTCAGCATCACAAACTGGGAGGAGTTGCCTGTTGCACTTCACCAGGCAGGGTTAAAGGTGGGAAGTACAGGGGCTGTGGGAGTGAAAGGAACCAGAATCCTTTTATTTATCCTTCCTGGTAAAGCTGTCTGCTTGTAGCTGCAAACCAGTCTGGGGTTAACTGTTACAGAGATGCTTTATCTAAAGACTGAGTCTGATATTTTTTCCTTTTATATATCTTTTTTTCTTCCCCCCTCACAAAGGCAAAGCTGTCCATTGGGCATCATGGAGAGAGATCTCTGGAGAGCTTCTGTCAGTGGCAAAATGAAGAATATGGTGGGGCAAAATACCTTGGAAACAACCAGGTTCCTGGTGCCAGGGATGACACCCCTCCTGTGGATGCTGCTGTTTTTGTGACCAGGTATGGGAAGGTCTGGTTTATCAATATAACTCAACCAGTAATGCCCATGGTCAGTGATGGGGTTATCTGGTCAAGCAGAAATCTCAGAAAAAGATGCTGCATTTGCTGCTCAGATGCCTCAGATGAAAGTGATCTGTCTTTGTTTTTTGTGCATTCTTAACAAGGTTGTACAAAAGCATCTCTCCTCTTGAGCCAAAGTGTCACAGCTGTGGTCACTGTTCTGTGTCACAGTCTGGATCAGGACGTGCCTGTGGATCAACATCAGCTGACAGGAGATGGAAAAATTGGGAGGTTTTGGAGCCCTCCTTCCTAAGAGCAAGAAGGTGTGGAACTGAGAACACAGCTGAGCTCAGGGGCTCTGTGTGGAATTAGGGATGAATCAGCTGAGCAGTCTGAGAGGAGCAGACAGTGTGTCAGCAGTGGGGAGGTGGGGAGTTATCTCCCAAAGAAATACCATAAACTAAATTAATTTTCTCTCTCTTTGCCCGAGGAAATAACAACTTCAACAACTCTGTCACAACTGAGATAGATGAGGGGTGTCATTCCTGATTGCTTTGTGCATTGAAAACTCCTGCATTTATTTCAGATGTGAAATTATCTTTGTAGAAATACTTGGTCAAAGTTCTTTGCACCATGGAGTTCGGAATTTACTGATGTGTCAAACACATCAGGTAAAGCAAGAAAAAGGGTGTTGTAAGGACATCAGTCTTTTTTTCCCTCTAACTACCTGAGCTCAACCTCACAATACAATGCGAGTCCCATGTTCCCCACAGTTACCACAAATTTTGATTAGCAAATTCATGGTGGTTTAAGTTTTTTTTGCATCCTTTAAGGTGTAGAAGAAGTATTCATTTTTACAGAAGAGATATCTGAATAATTAAAGTGAGCACAAAATTATGGTGTAATATAGATTCTCATTCTGCTAGAAAAACACTATTTCCTACCCCCTTCTTCCCCAGTTTGAGACAGGAAATCTCTGTATTGCAGTTCAATATTACTCACCTCTTCCACTTATTTTCTCTGCCAAAATATAAGTAGAAATACATGTTTTTGCATAAAGTGCCATCCTGATTGTAATAATCTCTTGTGTTAGATTTATGTTAACAGCCCCACTGCAAACTATCATGGGATTGTGGTGAGTGTTCAGTGAAAGAGCTGGTGAGCAGGGCATGAGGCCAGCAAAGTTCCTGAGAAATCTCCTCCACAGCCGTGTGTGCATCTCCCCAAAGCCTGCTCCCTCCTCTGCATTCACTGCAGTCCACCAGGCACTTGTGCAGATACTTAACAGTTTAGACAGGGGGAGGAGTTCCTTTGAAGTCAACGGGCTGCACATCCTGGTTATAGTTAAGCATGTGCTCCACTGGATCAGGGCCTAAATAAATAGCTAACATTTTTGTTAAACTCATCTGGGTATCCAGTTGTCCTGCATGACAAGTGAGGCAGAGAGAATCTCCTCTGATGGGCTCTGAGCACGGGGCGGGGGAATGAGCAGAGCATTTCATCTCTGCAGCTCTCAAAACTGAATGCACAATGTCAGGCTAAACGAGCTGGACTCAGGCTTCTGAGGAAGAACTGTAGAAAGTATTTGTAGGAGGAATTGTTCAATGAATTTACAGGGTTTTGCAGTGGGAATAGCTGGGAAAGTACAGGTTTGGTTGGGTTAGAAACCAGATTCAGCTTTGGTGAGAAGGTTCAGGCCAAGGAGCACATGGCTGTGAACAGGAGCAGCATTTTTGCTGCTGGAGAGGCCAGCAGTGTGTACTTGGAGTCTTTCCTTCCTTCTTGCTGTGTCCTGTCATCCTTAACCCATCCTGCTTCTGCCTCATGGAGGATGCTGCATTGTTTGGAGGACTTCTGGGCCAGCAGCCCCGTTCCTGTGTCAGGGAAATGAATTTTTCTCCTTTTGGCTTTGGAAATGTGTGTGTGTGTGTCCCTGGACCCTCCCCAGACTGTACAGATGGACCAATCTAGAGGATGTGGGAGCAACAGCATGTCCAGCACAAGCAATTGCGCCAGAAAAAGCAGAAGCTGAATTTTCAGCAGCTGCAGCTGCTTTGAGGACTAGAAACAGATTTTTTGGGGTCAAGTTCTGAAGAAATCCCTCTGGTTCCAATCTGGCTGGGTTCATCTGAAACACCAAGGCACGCTTGCCTTTTGAATCTTCACCTTTAAGTGATGTTTCCCATGCCCTCATTTGTGTGCAAAAGTAGATTACTTAGGTGGCAAATATCCCTCTTGGGGGATTTTAATGGTATCCACCTGAGTTCTAGGTAAGAGACACACTGTGCCTGTGAAATAAGATGCATTGTCCAGCTCAGTAAATAATTGAGACAGTGGGGAAAATTTGCCACAGCCCTGAAGGTCTGAATATAGTGTTGTGGTCTCTATAATCATCAGATTTTTCTCATTCAGATTCTGGTTTTGAACTTGCAGAAATTCAGGTCTCTGACATCTTTGGATAGTGTACTTCATATTTTAACAGGCAGCTGACCAGAATAATTTCTGTCTGCAGAATCTGTATCTTAGTGATTTTAGAAGCATTTTTTATTTGAAACACATTCCCTCTCTTGATCCCTCTCTTTTGCATTCCCTGGGAAATCTTCAGGCAGACTGATGTTATCCCAGCTCCTGGCTGGAGGTGTTTGGGTTACCTGGTAGACTGTAGGTGATGTGATTGCAGAGCAAAGAATGTCCCAACACTGACAGGAGCAGGATTCAGAGCTGTCTTTAAGCAAAGACTTGTTTTTTTGCTGACACAGTGGTGTAGTTGTTCCATTTGCAGCCTGATCCTCCCTTCCACATTTCTCCAGCTCTTTGCCTTCCCATTAAATGGGCAAATGGAGGAGTTCACTGTGCATGGAGGAAACTGGGCACATAGTGCTGCTGAGTGTACCTATGGATGTGGAAAGTTTATTTTGGCAGGTTTTGACTGTACCAGTTTCCTCTGTCCTTTAGCTTTATGACCCTGCAGGGTTAGATTGGTCGAAAGATGTCATTTGAAGGATGCTGGGAATGGCCATTTAACAGAATGTTTCTTATTCCTGTTGCACAGTTCATCTACTGTCCTTCTTTCTCACAGGAAGGATTTGCATTGCAGAGTTTAGCTTAGCACAGTTAGGTATTTTTTTCCAGTTGGTGGGAGCCAGATGGAAGAGTGACTGTAGGAGGAGTTTTGAGCTCTTCTGGCTGTTTTTATTGAACAAAACAACTGACTTGTTGTCATTTTTTTTTGAGAATTGTTGTACTCTGCTAATGGAAACCTCTGCTGGGTACCAGACATGATAATGACTGAGAATTTCACAGGTCACAGGATGAGAACTTGTGTCCTGCTTGATTCAGTCAATGACTAAAAGTGAAGAGTAAAACTGGTTCACAGCTAGAGCTGTGATTTCAATATATTATCCAAGACCTCATGTGATAAGGTCAGGTGTTGGATTTGAAGTGCAACTCCTGGAGTAAGAGCTTTATTTCAACATAGTTCTGTAAAAATTCTGCTAACAGAGCTGTGTCTCTGTGATAAGAGACCTTTGCACATGCAATAAATATTAAAATATCTTTCCTGCATTGTTGAGTATCATTACAGTACCACTCATGTCAAGCTCTCACTTGAAAATAACCCATGCAGCTGAGCTCAGAAGTGTGCCAGGGACACACCTGTGATTGAAACCTTTTTAGAAGCAGATCAGTTTCAGGTGCCAGGATGGGGCCATTTAAATCACTGGTGTGACTGAGCTACAGGTGGGACAGATCATTCTTAACACCTTTGCAGGCTGTGTTTTCCCTCTGCCAGGGAAGGGCTGTAGGAGTTTCAGCTTTGTGATGAGGTGTCTCCTTGCCTTTGGAAGACTGAGACCCACCAAGCTGCTTTGTGACTAAAAGTCTGAATGTGCTTTTCTGTTTGGCCCGGAGTTTTGGGATAAAATATCTGCAATGGTCCAGATGATTTAAATCCTGGCATTTCTGTACATATGTTTGAATAGAAGATGGAGTCTCTTGGTCTTGTGTTTATGACAGTTTTAAGGATGAGCTGAGCAGGTTTTATACTTGAATTACCAGTGATGTTCAGTTCTGCTGCTGATGTGCTTCAAGCCCTTCCCTGACCAAACAGCATCACAGGGCTCTCTTCACACACCAGGTTGTTCTACCTCTGTAGGAGAGCCGGCAAGTTGTGCTGTAACATTTACAGACCCCTTATTTAATAGCATGGTGGTAATTCCTCTGTGGAGCTGCCAGAAAGTGCCAGACACCTTTTGGTGTGGGACAGCACGAGGAGCAGAAATTCTGTGCATTATTTGCAGCGCTGGACAGGCTCTGAAGAGAGAGAGAGAGAGGCTTTTCTAGCTGTGGCCTCCTGCCATCCACTAATAGTTCAGCTATCTGTTGTCACAAGAAAAGCATCTGTTTGATTTAGCAGTTTATATAACATAATAAGTCCTTAAATAAACCTCTGTCAAGTTGGCTCTGGGAAGTCGAGCAGGCGTGCCGGTGCCAGCTCCATCAGGAGACTGTCATTAGTCTTCCTTGGGAAGGCTGGAATGCCAAGGTGTCCAGACACAGGCTGCAGTGAAAAATGAAAGCTGGAGCCAGTGTGTGGTCGTAGCTTCCGATTTTTGTTTGGTTCCTGTCTGATTTTTTAACACTTTGATGGTTGTTATGGTTTTTCTGCACTGAAGCGTGGTTGGTTTTCAATGTCTGCTGAACAAGAGCTGGTAATGGCTGTTTGTGCTCTCCTTCCAAGCTCTTGACAGCTTGATTTGTGGCTTTCAAAGGAGTTTGGTATGGAGGGTCTGGATTCATCAGCCACAGTCCTGGGCCTTAAATCCTTTTTCCTATAAACCCAGTTTCATAACTTTCTTCAAGAAAAGAGCACTTTTAATACTTATCTATTTTTATATTTCTCCTAAGTATTTTCTTTTTCTAAGTATTTATCTTTCTCTAAGTATTTTTGATTTTCCTCCTGCCAAACTCTTAAACTCCAAATCCCATGGGGACTCAGGCATTCCGAATGGCACACTCCACATGTACTAATAGGATTCTCTTGCCTCCTCCAGGGTGAGGAAAGCTGTGGTGATAGAGACTGCAGTTCCTCAGCTTTCCTTGGTTTAAGGAACTTCTGAAATGTTTTAGCACATGTGATGTTTCTCTGCAGCTCCTCTTCATTGTGGATTGCACTGCGAAGCAGCCTTGGTGATGAGAGCTCCTAAAAGTTTTGGTCTAAGTGGTTATTGAAATGTGTTCCAGCTATTAATTTGGTTATAAAATATTTCCCCCTACACACTTGCTTTTCTGTTGTGAGGAATCTCATGTACAAAATGTTCTCACATGAAGTGTCAGTGCTTTGAGGGTGAGCTTCAAGGCTTCTATTCTATTTCTGTTTAATCCAGCTCCATGGATCCCTTGTGGATTTGTGGGTGCCACTGGCAGCTGTAGTATCTTCTCCTGCCTTGATGAGATGTGGGGAACCAAAAGGAGTCTCTTGAACCTCTTTGTATTGGATTCAAACCATAACATGGCAAATCTGACTGAAATAAGTTTAGCTGAAGTCAATTTACCCATTACCAGGAAAATCCTGAAATTCTCTTTCTTCTTCCATATCAACATCTGTCTTTCTCTGTTTAGTCCTGCTTCTTTCATGTTCTTTTCTATTCTAGGGAAGAACTGAGACTTTCTGGGTACATGTTATTAGTTCTGTGCCTTTGGGCTGTGCCCCACACATCTGCTACTCCCACTACCTTTTAGGGTGCCTCACAGGGTTTCTGCTCCTTATTGTTACAATTCTCTTGCGCAAAGAGCTTCAGTTTTAACCCAGCTGAGGAGTAAGTGTGACATGACAGACTGAGGCAGGGCTCTTTTAGGTGCTGAATCTTAAGTCTGTTAAATTGGCCTGTGGTATCTGGGGCTGGCTCACATAATTGCCTGTAATCTCAGTAGCAATCAGGGCTGCTATCTGTGTTGTCATCGTGACTGCACAGCAGCCTTACAAAATCCCCAGACCTCGACACCCATGATATGTGAGTCATGCACCACTGCTTTTTCCTGCTCTGGAGGCACAGGATACATTTCACTTCTGTTCTGTTTTTCTTTCTAGGACAGATTTCTGCGTGCACAAAGACGAGCCTTGTGACACTGTGGGTAAGTCCAAGAAGCAGGGGAGTGTATTTTGATAGCCACCTCTGTGCTACGAGGAGTGTTCTGGGCAATCTTTCACTCTTTGGTTAGTGTAATGTTGGTTTTGCTGCTCTGTGTACCTCTGTGATGCAGATATGGATTAGCTGAGCTGGGTATGAGCTATAAATAAACCATTAAATTTTAACCCCTTCTAAGCCCTGGAGGTCTCTGGGTTAGGGAGTTGTTCTTCAGTGTTTCTGCTTCTTTGGAGTGGATGCAGAAGAAACTGCCTCTTGTTGTGTCTGCATAATCTTCCTTTCAGTTCTCTCTCACCTCAAACAAGAATTTGCTAGCTAAGGAGTATATTTCCCATTGTAAGAACCTGTGTGACATTCCCAGATCAAGCTGGCACTCAGACACTGGAGAAGAATACCTCATTGTGGGAAAGCCAAGTTAAATCTTCTTTTCAGCCTCCTGCTCCTCCTACTTCCTAACTGCCTTTACACATACCCAAAGCCTGCATACACAGGGTCCTTACATCCCACACATTAAATACTTTGTTTATTTACTTCACTCAGGTAGCAGTAACCTTCACTGTGTTCTCCTGGTTGTTTTTTTTTTAATCCCCACAGTGGCAGCAGTGTTTGGAGGCTCAGCTCAACATTCTCTCTGTGATGATGGCGTGAATTTTTTTAGACTCACCTCAAAGTTAAGTGGCCCTTTATCCTCCATTCTGAGTAAATTTGGGATGGATCCTAATTTTCAGCTGTTCTTACACTCCAGTGTTCAGGGAGACACTTGCAGGGATTATGGATAGTGGGTGATGCAGAACAGGGAGGGAAGTGCCTTCAGCAGGAGCTCTGTGGAAGGCTCATCTTGGAATGCAGCTCCTTCCCTCCCTGCTGTGGGGATCAGGTGAAAGGGGGAGATGCAGAGCTGGAGGATGCATACACACAAGCAAGGACTGGCCTCTGTGTCCAGGCTTTTTCCATTTGGAATCCCTCACAATATGTTTATTCTGTGTCCAATGGAAAACACACTTCCACTGAGGAAGGTTTTTACACTGTGCACCTGCACCTGGAGGTGGCTGTGGTAAGATAATAAAGAAGTTTAAAAAAAGAGAGAGAGAAGCTGATGGAAGACACATGCTGACTAAAGTCAGAGCTCTTTCCATATTTAAAGAGAGTATTGTTGAAGATCTCTATTCAGGGAATTATATTACCAGAGACAGCATGACTAAGGAAATATTTTTATGACTTCTTTTCTGTTCTTCCAATACCCAAGTTATTTCTTGTGCTGCAACTTGCTGCAGGCTGTGGCTGCAGTGGAGAAAGTAGAAGGTCACAGCAAAGAAGATTAAACTCACTTGTTACTCTTTCCAGTATAGTTTTCCAAGATATTTAGAAGTTGAATATTCCTGGGACAAAACCATTCTGGCCTTTTTTGCTCTCTTCAATCCTGCTGTTCCTACCTTCTTCCCTGACAGTTTGATTTGGCAGCAAAGCACTTATATCTTCACTTATGCATTTTCTGTTCCCCATTTGGCCTTGTTGTGCCCTTTGCATTTTTTCATGGCAGAGGAAGAATAAATTAATGAATGTTCTTTTGTGACATGCAGCTGGTTTGAGACGGTGATTAGTGTTGGTAGTACTAAATTTTAACCATGCAGGAGATTCTCTGGTTTTCTTCCTTTGTCAGGATTGGAAAAGCAGGTGTCAGTTGTAGATAAATAGGTTTGTAATATCCAGACTTTGATGCCATGTGCACAAACCTGGGTGAGATGAGCAGCAGTGAAGCGTGGCTTTGACTTGGGCTTAATACGAGTGCAACAATTGAGACAGGTGGATGCCCACTGTTCCTCCATACTGGCTTAGGAAGGTTTATCTTGGTGTTTCAACCATCTCTGCGGTTTCCAGATTCCTGTTTCTCACTCCAGCTCCCAGATATTCCTCTCCAAATCAGCAGGACTGCCTGTGGAAGCAGGAAGTGAGTCCAGTGGGTGAAATTGTTTGATCTTAATGGTTATGCTGAGGTTGTTGCACTCCCCAGAGATTTCTACAGCAGCAACTTGCTTTCATTTCTTGCTTTACACCTGAAAAGATGCAGACCATGGTCTCAGCAGATGCATGTGTTTTTTTTACACCTGCTTATGGCTGAGGTTGGCCCTTGCCATCCTGTAAATGCAGTGAGCAGCCGCTCTCCTAAAGCAGGAGACTGAGGCTGCTGCTCTATATAAGGCAGAGAATCTGGACTCTCAGACTCTTGATTTCTTTTCCCAGCTCTGGCACTGACTCATTGTGTGACATTTGGCAAGTCACTTGCATTCTGAATGCTTCTGTCTACCTCTGTGAAGAGAGGATTTTGAGTGCAAAGCTACAGAAGATTGCATGGCTTAGGGAGGTCTCCTGTAAAGAGTGTGGGGTTCTTGGGGGTGTGATGCAGTGCAAGTCCAGAATCTAATGTTGCTTAGTCAGGTTCAAGAGACTCTAAGGAATCTGTTGGATTATATGTCCTGAAATAAGAGGACTCAGTGCTGTAGGTAATGTTATTTTCAGTGACAGTGCTGTGATTTTTTTTACACTGTGAGAAATAAGGAAGCAAACGTTACCCTGGCGGAAGCCTTGAGGCCCAGCTGTTGTTGGGAAGTGGGATTACAAAGTTTGAATAGCTCATAAGAGGTGTTCATTTGTGCTCTGAAAGATCCATATTGAAAACCCTGTCTGCAGTCTTTGCCTGCCATGCAGACACAGCAAGAAAGCAGCAGCAGGAGGTTTGTATTTGTATTCTGGCAGGGGCCCCTCACTGAAACCAGTTGCTCTGGGGACTTGGTTCAAATTTTCTTGGCCCAGCTGCCAGGGTAGTGTGAAGGGTTACATAATGGCAGAAACAAGCTCAAAAATGGGGAAAATGTGTAGGTATATCTTGGTGGGGTGATACCCCACTGTCTGCACCACAGAACAGAACCACCTTTGTGTAAGAAATAGTTTGTTAATGCTCATTGCCCCACAAGGTTGGGTAAGATAGGCCTGGGAATGGATGGGTTCCAAAGGAGGTGGACAGAAGGAAAACAATATTCCTGTGTGGGACAGTTGTGTTCCAACAGCCTCTGCTGTGGGATGTGCTGCTCAGTTTGAGCAGGAGGGTTCTCTTTGTGTGACACAGCCTGGTCACATGCCAGTCCAAATTCCCGAGTCTGCTTCAGGCTCATCCCTCGTGCTGTGACTCCAACCAGAGCTGCCGTTTCCTGCAGAAAAATCAGTGTTCCAAAGGAGCTGCCTCTGAGCCAGCCAAATTGCGAGTTTAATGTCTTGCTATTAATATCAGGCTGCAGCTTGGAGCCTTGCACACTGTCAGAATCCAACCTTTCTGTGACATAAGCAGATTGAGAATGCCCCTTTCGTTCAATGTTTCCACTGCCAGTGCCAAATAAGCAGCTTTATGGTTAGTTAGGAATGATCCTGCATATTTCAAGGCAAAGCTTGGCCTTCATTCCTCAGTGTACATGTTACCCCAGATCCAAGCTGAAGCTTCCCTGTATTCAGCTAATAATAAAATTGGGGGCAGTGTGGAATTGGGAAATGGAAAATGAGAATGTGTCTTAAATATCCTTAAATTGCCCTGGTTAAAGATGACTTTACCTCTGCTGCAGTCACATGTGCTCCTCTGTGCCTTGATGTCGGGGAAAAGAGAGCAGAGTGTGTGTACTGCAGAGGGGCAGGCTGAGCTGGAGGAATAGCTGCCTGGAGAAAACCAAGCACAGAGTGGAGATGATTGAGAAACACAGTTTTCCAGACTCTTTCCACAAGTGAATCAGTGTTTGGAGAAAAACATTTTCATATCCTGGCTGCTTATCACAGTAAAGTGTTTCAAAATATGCCCAGGTTTGGCAAAAGAGGATCTGTGGTCTGTGTCTCCAAGTAGGCTTTTTTTATTCCATGCAAAACACCTGAATGAGGGACTGCACATTTTTACCTTTTCCTTGGCCATTTGCCACCTCTGGCTGGGCTGTCCATAGCAGGGGACATTCTGGTCATCCTGCTGTACTGTTCATTTAAATCTTCCTCCCTGTGTTGTACTGATTCCAGAGCCCTGCCAGTGTCACAACAGAGAATTCATCCCCAAGGAAAGGGAAAAGACTAGCTGGTTTGCTCTGAGTGGAAAAGGAATTCTCACATTAAAAACATTTTCCATAGTGGTTCATGTTGAATGTTTCTGTATATTCCAGGGCGGGTTTTTATTTGATGCCAGAATAAATAGAAATACCTGCTGCTTAAAACAATTCATTAGAGCAGCAGTGCCTGGCTTTAGCAAAAGCCTTGCTGGGACTGTCCTTCGGACCAAACCCAAACACAGCTTAATGCATTAAAATGAACAGACTGGAGGTTAGAATGTCTCCTAAGGAGACACAGTCGAGTTGATTTGGTGTTTGGGAAAGCAAAGGACCTGACAGCACTGCAAATTTCTGTCACTTGAGGCTCTGCAAGGCAGTGGAGTCAGGCTGTTGGCTTTAGGAAACCATAGGGAGCTATGGTCCAGTGCAGTGGGAGAGTTTTTCCCTTGCCTTTGGGTTGCTAGGGAATAAATGCTGGGCTGCACAAGCCAGACAGTGCTGAACTGTGCTATTGGGCATATTCATCACTACCATCTCCCAGGCTCCACCACAGCCTTCCAGTTTCTTTTCACCGGCTAGCAATCCCTCCTCTTCCAAATTCCTACTAAAAATTCATGTGCCAAGGAAGTGTAATATGAGATTGCATAAATCTTAGAAGAGCCCTGGGATAAGCCCAGCCACTCAGGTAATTGGGAATTCCTGCTGCTGTAACCCTTGCTCTGCCTCATTCAGTGTCCTGTCTGTGCTTTTCCTTTTCTTGTTTTGGGGACGTGGCTTCAGCCAGGCTGCCTCACTGTGCACTAAAGCCCAGAGGAAAATCCTGCCTACACCAGACTCAGAATCTTGGTGGTGGCTTCATATGGGGTCAGGATCCTGGTCCTAATCTTAGATGTTGCCTGAGACATGCAACCCTCCTGATACCATCTTGCCTTCTGGTTTAATTGTTAAGAAAGTAAAGCATTTGAATTTTTTTTTGCCTTTGAGTTTGTTTTGCTCAGTAGTCTTGTTTGTTGTTTTTTATTCCATGTACTGAGAGCTCTGATGGATTCTTGATCTCCTTGGCTGAACAAGGTACTGTCCTTAGCTGGGAGCTCATATTGTCCTGCTGCAAGGAGTTTTTGTAGAAAACAGGTGGTTGTTCACTCTTCTCTTTGGGAATTCATCAATCTGTGAGTGCTATCAACTCACAGTTATCTCAACTTTTTAAATTTTCTCTCTGTTTCATGACATGGGTAAAGGAAATAAATTGGGTAATTAAAGCAAATGCAAGTGTTTAGTGGGGAGGGGATTAGTTACAGGTTTTCTGTATGTTTGTAATTTTTCCCTCTTCCATGTACTTCCATTTCCCAGCTCTGAGGCCTCGCACACCCTCAGTTGCTCTCCTGATTAACTCCCTTCCCTTTCCTTTTTCCCGATTTCTCTTTGGGGTTAGTTTAGGGCTCACAGGAGCTCTTGCTCAGTCTTGTTCCTTGGTGGTGTCTTTGTTCAGCTGGCCTGGGCAGCCCGAGGCTGCTGTTCCCAGAGCCCTGGAGGATCTGTTTTCCATCACTCAGGCTGCGGGACATGCCCACCGAGGTCACAGAATTTCCCTACGTTTACTCCACTTTAGTCTTCATAAACCTCCAGCAGTTCCTCATTAGTTCTCCTCAATACATCATTCTCCTTTTGCAGCCCCAAAATGTGTTTCAGGCCCTTTTATTTTCCCATTATTTATCTGTCTGTCATGCTCACCCATCCCAGCAGATAAAAGTGGCCTCGCAGTGTGGTGTGTGTTTGAAGCTTGTTCTCAGGGAGCTGGAACTAAACACTGTCAGCAGGAGGAATAACACACTTCCTGCTCTGTACCTGGCCTTTCATGTCCTTCATATAACTGCTATTGGTAATTAATGCTCACAGATATTTAAGCTGACTTCTGAAATATGTTCATAGTTGTTGTCAGATGTAGGGCAGCATGTCCAAAATCTTCCCATCAACTTCCCACCCTGCTTTAGTTTGTTAGCATGTCTCTGCTCATCCTAAATCTTGCTTTTCTTGTTGATTGCTCCCTCCTGTCCTTCAGACTTTGACAGAGCTTTTGTCTTTGTTGTGGCTCACCCCAAAGTTGGTGCTGGATGTTTAAGCTGATTTTAGCTTGAAAGCTTTGCCTTCTCCCATGGTTTTATTAATGGTTCATGGGGATGTGTTTTGATAAATGCAAGTGAGCAACTGCCTAAAATGGTGTGGAAAGGACCCAGAGTACTTTACCAGGCAACATATTATTGAGTAACTAATCTGCAGGCCATCACATCTCAGCGTTATACAGGGTGGTGCTGATTACTGTTTGAATGAAATGCATCTTGATGGAATTATCATCAAATTCTAGAATAATTTGGGACCATTGAAGCCCAGTTAATTCCATCCCACTGCCATGGGACATCTTCCACTCCAGTCCCACACAGCCTGGCTTTCTTCAAAAGATTCAGTGGCTACCAGAACTATGGTCCTTTCCCCTCAGGAATCCAGCCCAAATCCTAGCCTAGTCTCTGACTGGTGGGTAAATAAGCTGCTTTCTGCTGCCTTTATTTGAAAGGAGTAAGTCATGAGGGAGAATATTTGCCATGACTTTGTTGATTTTTTTTCTGATACTATGACTTTATTCCTTGATTTCAACTCCATCTCATAAATCACTTTATGTGCTAAATCATTGTGCAGCTTGACTGCTGCAGGTGCAAACATGTCCTGCATTCCACTCCAGGGCCATTTCTGTCTGTGTGAAATTATACAGACAAGTACACAAAGCACCTGGGAATTCTAGTCTTGTAGCTTAAAGGGCAGATACCTGCATGTGATGTTCCTTTCTCCATCTTTTTACCCCTCACTCTCTTTCTTCATCTGGGCCATTGACATGCAATCACTCTGGGGGAAAAGGACTTGTTATGACTGAACTAACAATTCCCAGTGAATTTACAGGATAGTGTCCTTCAGAAGCAATTCATGCTGGCGTGGAGAAAAAACAATCAGAAGCATATTATTTTAATATTTCATTTTGTGTGACAGGAAGGTCTTAGGGTTTTGGTTCTCCTGAATACACTCTGCTAGAACTTTTGAATTATAGTTTTATTTCCTAGACATCTTTGTGCTTAAATTGTTTTTTAAACTAGAGATGATTTGTGGGACACTGCTTGAGAACCAAGGCTTTGCTTATGGCTAAGCAGCATTTAATGATGATTTAAAGAAATCTCTGCTGTTTATCTCAGAAAGGGGTCATTGTGTTTGCAAACAGAGAAGCAGGAGTCTAATTGATGTCCAGCTAAGCCCACACTGCCAAACAACTGTCAGGAAAAGCTCTGGAACTGCTCCTGACTACTGTGTGTGAGGCTGAGAAGCCTTTGAGGCAGACACGAGCAGAACAAGCTCATTATATTTGGTCTGTGGACAGACCATTAGTGTCTTTGGGGGTTTGTAGTATTTCTGCTCTTGTCTCTTGCCTCATCCATGTAAATGGAGATTTTCCATGCTTGCTGCTCTGCTTCACTTCACAGCTCCATCACTTCCTCTTGCTGAGGGTTGTTTCTCTGGGGGATTCTCACCAGAATGATCATAAAACAAATAAATCATCAATTCTGCTTTTATAGCTCACTCTGCTTCTAGCTTCCCCTTTTGTTATAAAGCTTGTGGAAAGATAAATAGTGTTTGTTTTCCACACTGTGAGACCTGCTGTCAGTGCTCTATAAATAACCCCTCAGGGCTGGGAATGCCAACCCCAGGCTCTCTGCAGCAGAAAGCAGGATTTTCTGCTATGACACGCTTCAGGCCAGGTGGACAGGGGAAAATGGGACTCATAAAAACCATTTCTCACTGGTTCTTATCCAAGAACATAGAATGATTTTGCATATCCTGATTTCCAGCCTGGCGCCTTACCCGTTAATTCCTGGTGCCTCCCTGACAGACCATGAAACAACACATTGAGGGGGTTTTGCACTGTGCTTTATTGGTAAAAAAAGAATGTATTGAGAGGAGAAGGAAATGAATTTGTAAACAGGGCCTTTCCTCAGTAAAATCCAGAGCTCTGTCCCAGAGAGGTCAGAACTGTGATCCCCGTGGTGCTGGTGAAGCCTGGAGATGAGAAGGGACAAGCCCAAGGACAGAGCTGGCTGGGGCTGAGCCTCAGTCCAACCCCCAGCTGCAGGCAAGGCTACCAGAGGCAGCTCCACTTTCTTGGGCACCAGCCAGTTCTTCAGGTCAGTAAAACAGTGGTTAAGCCCTTCAACAGGCCAGAGGTTTGTGTTCCTTCTTTCCAGTGCCTGGGTCCTTATTTCCCCCTCTGTTTGCACATTCCTGGTCAGTTTGCTGCAGGCTGCAGCACTTTCAGAAACCTGACGCGTTTAGAATCGAGAAACTTCAGATTTTTTTTTCTTCTCCTGTCAGACATAGATGGCTTTTATCCAGTTGACTGCTTTACAGTGCCTTTATCCTTTGCTGGCTTGAAAACATTTCAGATAGTTCCTATTGTTTTATAGACCCTGTAGCTAGAAAACCAAGCTTGTGTAAAAACATCTGTACATAGCTGTGCAATAGGCTGCAGACATGTAGGGTAATAAGGCATGATTGCATTCATTGTAGCATTTGCTCCACTGGATAATCAAATAGAAGCATTCCAGTTGCACACAGGATATGTAAGAATAAAGGAAGGAAATGAAGGACAGTTGCCTACTGAACTTTTACATTTCTTTTGTTTTGCGGCTGCCAAGGCAAAATGCAATTTTGAGAGCAAGTTTTAAATAACATAGAGATGAGATTTTAGTGGTGATAACCAAGAAAACCACACTGAGAAGTGTGCATAAAACTTTCCCTCCTCTTCCCCAAGAAGGGAGTTTGATCTGTGTGGATTTTTTTCTCATTTGAATTGGGTTTTTTCCCAGCTTTGGTTAATCATCTGGTAACATGACCTGGTATTATACCTAACCCATTTTGCAGGGAGTCTGGTCCTGGCAGGATTTTGCTACACCAAGTACACTCAGTAGACTGAAAGTCACTTTAAATCCTTGGAATGTTGTTGGGTTTTATTTAACAATTCTCCCACTGCCTCAGCACAAGCTCCAAGCTTTTCAGCTGGGATTGTGCTCCACGTAATGCAAAAAGGAATTGGGTATCTAAGAGTACTTTGCAGCACTGAAAATCTTCCCTGTGTTTACCAGTGTGCTGAAAATGCAGTAGGGAGTGTGCTCCAGCCAGCTGAAATCCACTACAAGCTCATTCCATGGCTGGAAATATTAATGGCAGGTGCTGTGGGGAAGGTGATGAAATTTTGAGCTGACCCAAGAATGCACAGACACATTCTGGAAATAAATTGCTGTCTCTAAATGCATGGCAGAGTACTTTGAATTTTACACATTTGAATTTGACCAGATATTCCTTGTAGAAAAGACTGGGGTTTCTTTATCAAATCCTTGCCAGTTTAGATAGGGAGGTGACTACAGATAGTGACATTTTAGCCAAGTTATCACTGACAGGTGTATATACATATATGTGCATGTGTATTTGTGTATAAAATGTCCCTTGAACAGAAGTGGGTTTCCTTGGAATTTTATTTGGACACAAGGGTTCTGCTATGTAGGTTTTTAAATTTCAGGTTCAGAATCCTATAATCTGCAAGGGTTTTGCCTGGATTAGTTTGACAAGTCCTTTTACTTTTTAGATCAGCTGATAGAAATACATTGAACTTATCAGAATAATAATAGTAAAACCCACAGACTCAACCCATCAAATATCTTTGTCCTCCTGTACTCTTTCAGCTTGATTTGTAGAATGTGAAGGATTTCTGTGTTTGCTTAGCTCGGAATTAGCCTTGTATTCCTGCTTTGGTTGGTGGTCATGAACAGTCAGCAGGTTGAAGGCATTTGTTGGTTTTGTGTGGTTGTTTCATACATTTTTGTGCAGCTGCTTTGCCTGAGCTGTTTGCTCTAAGGCTCTGCCTGGCCATGACTGGGCTGCTGGGTACACATGAATGTTCTGCTGAGGATCTGCTTGTTGGTTTTACTAGTATCATCCATCAAGCTCCTGCATGTACAGCAATATTTGTGCTGTAGCAGACAAACAGTGTAAACACTGCAGTTATTTATAAGAAAATTGGCCAGTGAGTTAGGAAACTCTGTGTGGATGTTTTTATTTATTGGAAATGAGTCCATCAGTCTAATCAGAGTTTGTTGTTCTTGAAATGACAGGAAAATAGAACACTGAAGTTAGATTTCTATGTAAAATGTATATTTTATATCTCTGTTTAAGAATTTTATATCTCTTTATGCTCATGTTTCCTGTGTGCTCCAGTTTGTTTGCTTTTCTGGCTCTGTCAGTCAGAGAGCAAATGTTGTCTCCAGCTTGGCCTTGTCTGGGTCCAAGAGTGGATGAAATTCCTGCTCTAGCTCTCTCAACCTGTGTCCTGGTTCCTGGGGAAGTACTGGTGCTCCTTCTAATCCCTTTGATGACTCTTCCAAGTGTCTGTTGACTTCACAGGGGCAGCATTGTTCACTGGAGCTGTCCTGTCCTTCCAGATGGTTTTCCCTGTGATTCCTCCCTGACCTTCTGTACCACATACTTTAGCAGCCTCTGAACAGAGATGCTTTCCTGTGGGAATCCTGGGATCCTGCAACATGAAAATGTTGCTTAAGGGCTACTGAAGTTCTAAACTTTGTAATTTCCTTTCAGCAGTCTGTTGCCTCTCCAGAGTTTGATAATTATGTTTCAATTTCTTCCTCCTGGTATCTTATTCCTTCTTCCATGATGTTCTCTGATTTGCCCCAGACTTCTTTCTATGGGTTATCTGTCTCACTTGGATCTTCCCATTTCCCTTCTCCCTCTGTGGAGCCAAGTGAGGGGCAGAGGTTCCTGGCACAGCCCTCCCATGTTGGCATTCTCTAGGATGTCGCTCTGCATCTGAGGAACTGGAAAGGGTGTGATGCTCCTGACTTAGAGCAAAGGTCTGGATTCTGAGAGCATTTGGCCCTTTCCATGATGAAGAACCCCAGCTCTTGACTGCTGTAGCCTGGCTGTTGTTCAGTGCACTGGTGGCTTTACAGAGGTGCAGGACACCCACCCATGCACTGGTGTGTGTGAGCCACAGCATGATCTGAACACAGAGGTAAATAAAGCTTCCTGGCTTTACACTTAAGTAAAAAGACAAAGGTCAAGTTTCTGAGGGTGAAAACTGAGAGTAAAAGAAGCCAGGAAATTATTAAATGCACTTTTTCCAAAGCTGGGGGTTATAATTTGTTGGTTCCTGTGAGACTTTGATTAAACCTGTGCTGATTTTGATAGCTGGTTCTGTTGGAGTGGATGTAATACAAATCCAGCTTGTTCTGAGGGGATGCCATGAAGCTGATTATGTTATCATTAATCAGGTGGCTTTGTTGGGAAATGCTTCTCATTATATGGCAGCTGCCAGGAGGCCACTGCCACTGGGCTCCCAGGCAGGATGATTTAAAAATACCCAACCTGCCTAGCTGGGAAGTGCAGCTGTTCCTGCTGCAAATTCCCTCCAGGAGTCCTGAGTGGGGTTTGACAGCTGAGGAGACCCTGCAGACTGTTCTGCACTCTCAGGACAGAATTCTCAGTCAGGGACACAGGGATTTGGCTCAGAACTGGAAGTGTCACCCTGGCAGGTATTGAGGGGCTCCTGCATTTCCTGGGAGTGTTTTATTTAGAAACAAGTGGGACTAGAAGAGGCAGTTCCCCCCCGTTTGGAGAACTTCAGCACAAAGCCCTGGAGCAGTAACATGAACACAACGTGCATGAAAATGTCCCCTGGCTCCTGCAGGATCCTGTAAAAATGTTTAGTGCCATCACTGTCAACCTCCCGGGCTGTCACTTCTGAATTCAGTCCATGAAGGCCCCAGGACTGGGACTGTGCCGTGACTTGTGTCTGTGAGGCACCAGGGACTGTCTGGCTGCTGTCAGTCATTGCGAGCAGCTCAGTGGTATTCATCCAAATTTGTGTTTTCTTTCACAGGAGCTCAAGTTTGAACATGAGGGATTTCTTTTTATTAAGTGTAAGAAAAGCTCAGACTGCTCTTTCTCAGAGTGAGAATTTCTCTGTAGTTGGTGTGACTTTAAAGGTGACATTTTATTTTTGAGGAACCTAGAGAAATAGGTACTTCAAAAACTAGATTCAGGACATACTAAAAATATCTCCAGCTGTGTTACCTCTGAAATTAGCCATTACTTCTCTTCAGTCAGGCTGGTGCTGTGATGTGTTCACGTCTGCATAAACTGCCCTGTGGGTCATTCCCTTCCTGGGGAGTGGAAGCCAGGATGGACAGCTCTGTTTGGGAACCCAGAGGAGAGGCTCTTTGGGTTAGTAATAACCCAAATATTTTAGCCTGGTTTGGTGAGTGTGTCTGTGCCCTGTGTGTGCTTTGTGCTCGTGTCTGTCTCCCCCAGTGATGGTTGGTCCCTATTTTTATAACTCCTTGGCCAATTGGATTCAAATTTGAGGATATGGAGATCAGAAATAATGGGCTTTCAGAAGTTTTCTGAAAATTAGGAAACTAAGTGGAGGAAGGAGCATTCTCCCTCTGATGCTGCCAGTGAGTGAAAGATTGCATCATCCACATTTACATCAGGAGCCCCAAGTGAAAGTGGTAATCTCTAGGAAATCAAGCCGTTAATTTTGCAGTATGTTTAGGGATTTTTTTTTTTAAATTTATTCTCACCTCCCTTTCCACCATGTTATCACGCTCTGCCAGAACAAATGTGATGCCTGTTGGTAGTGTGTGAGGAGAGGAGCAGAGCCATGGCACTGCCTGCTGACATGGAAGGATCATTTTCTCTCCTCACTCCTGGCAGCAGAGGCATCAGCCAGGGTGGAGGTGCTGGGGACCAGCTTTTCAACCCAAGTTGTGGCTTAACAGAGTAACTCAACCCTATTAACCTTATCGGGCACAGCCCTCAGGTTTGTCAGCCTTGTCAAGTCAGGCCGTGGGGTTAAATCAGCACTCAGCAAAGAATTAAAACAGAAGGGCTGAATCAAGAATTTCTAAATGAGTTTATCAGTGCTGGCTGGCAGCTTGCCAGAGTGAAGCCAGGAGCTTCAGCAGCCCTGGAAGTCAGGATGTGGGAGCTGCAGATGAGAGGTTTCACAGGAACAATTTGGAAAAGCATCTGTTTGGAGTTGGATCACTGTGTCATCCCATTTGCTGGCCTGCCTTCCCTGCAGCTCACCTGAGCTGCTCTGATGTTGCCAGGAGAACAGCTTTGACATGCATACAGCACCTAAAAATAAAATACAATTTAAATATTAACATGTTTCAAAAGTACAGATTCATTCAGGTTTTGAGAGTAAAGATTGCTGAGTAATTCTGTACGAACATTTTAAAAATGTAATGGGGAGCTGTGGAAGAATGCCATTCGTCATCAGCACAGGTGTTCAGCCATCCCCAAAACATTCAGCAGACTGAGCTGACACTCTCCAGACACTGAAATATTGTTCACTGCACGTTACTGAACATTGTTTAACCATTGCAGGACTGAGCCTTGCTCATGAGCCCACTCCTGACCAACACCACAGCAGGGTGAGATAGGCACAGCTTGGGAAAGCTCTTGGAACTGTTAAAAGAATCTTTTAAATTATTTGCAGAGCTTCATGAGTTTCTTAGTGTTTGCAGCTACAGGAAGAGAAAAACTGGAACTGAATGCTGGACCCTGACTGTTTGCTCTTAAAGCAGATGCTATTTGGTACAGAGACTCCAAATATTTTTTCTGATTTATTTCCAACTTTGACCTTGTCCCTTCATTCTGGAAAGGAGATAGTGAGGAATTTAAAGGCTTCAGAATCCCTGCTGCTGAATTCCATGTTCTTCTTTGTTTAGCAGTCTCATTAAAAACTCTGGTTTGATATTTTTCTTCCTTCTCTCTGAATTCAGGCCCTCTGTTGAAATAGGTGGCTCAGATGAGTTGCAGGGACAAACTGACAAGTCCAAAAGTGGAATTCACAGAACTCAACTGAAAAAAAAGGAAGACGAAAATAGCCTCAAGGCTGGTTTTGGAACCTTACACGGTTTGCAGAACTGCAGCTGTGGCAGGCAGTGCCCGGGTTGCTTTTCCATTCCTTGGGAGATGGGAACCTGCAGGTGGGAATCCACCCTGAGGACAGGTGTTGGCAGACTGACATAGGCACGTGGCAGAGTGGTGGGAATGGGGCAGGGGAGATCTCGAGCACTTTCCTTTTGGATGGCAGAATTGTTGCATTTTTCTCTTTTTTCTGGTGAGTTTCTTATTTCCTGAAAGATGCAGCTTAGGGGACAACTGATGCAATTCCTGAGTTCAGGCCTCTTTCACCAGACAGCACACGTCAAAATGAAAATACAGAAATACTGATTTTTAATAACATCTGGTAAAGGGTGAGATTCATAAAGGCTGTTCAGAATAGGAGTGAGTGGAGCTCTCTCCTTTTGTCAAGCCACTCAGCAGGGGAGAGATGTGGAGTCATTTTTATCCTGTGTCTCTGTGCTGCAGCCACTGCAGTGGAAGAGCTACAGAGCTCCACAAACCCTGAATCCAGTGCTGAGTGCTGCTGCTGCCTCGATGGATTGCCTGTCTTTTGCATATTGTCATGCTGATGTTTCCATGCATGTGGGAAGGGAAGGTCCTGCTGAACTCTACAGCAGTTTGTAGAAAGGACTGGCAGGTTCATCCACTGAGCACCATGAGTCCAATCCAAATGCCTTTGAGCCCCAGGTAGAGGTGACTTTTGAGGGCTAGGATCCAAATCCTGATTTGCAGCTTGGTTTCACAGTTGTTGGTGATGTTTTCTTTGAGTTCTCAGTCTCTGTTCCTGTAGCCTTTCACAAACATCAGATCTCTGCTGCCTTCTGCCAGATCTGATTCCTTTCTGGTGCGAGATATCCCTGAACAACGTTGTCCCCTGTGCCTCTCTCTTTTTCTCCCACTATCTTGTATCTCTCTGATTTCCACCCCTTGTTCCTATACCAGTTCCAACAGCTCTTCCTCTTTTATGCTCAGTGCCAGGTTTTGTCCACACCTCCCTGCCTGAATAATTCCATGCCCTCAGACTTGTTCAATAATTCCTCAAGTGAACCCATGATGCCAGAGACTTCTGACTTTCTGCTCCAGCAGAAAGTACACACAGACATTCTCAGGGAGCTCATCTTCCCTTCTGATCTTATCTCCTGCCCTCCTTGACCCCTGCCTCCCTCAGAAGTGACTCCCTGCTGCCTACGAGATCAAAGTCATGTTTCCTGAAGCCTTCTGGAAAACCCATATTATCTCCATTTGCTACTTTTCTGCCCCTGTCTCTTCTCATTCCCTAATCTCTTCCCAGTTCTCTTCCTGCCTTGTTCACTAAATTTGAATTATGCCAGGCTTCTGTATTCTTCCCACCACTGTGTGTTAACTCGTTCAGTCCAATCCCCAGCTGGAATCCCTCTCTCAAATCCACCTGAACCAGCTCTTCCCCTGCCTTTCCTCTCAACAGCTGTCCTAATATATCTTACTTGGAGTAATCAGGCCCATGTAATTGCACGTGTGTGTGTGAGCACAGAGACTTTCAGCACCAGGCAGAGATGTCTATAAGCAGATGGTGAATTAGCTGCCTGGATTTGGGAATCAGCATTCAGGAATGGTGGTCTGATTTGGATTAAATGTCCCAAACTCCCTGTTTAACTAGAGAAACAGGATTGCAGGAAGGAGCTGTGTTTGAGATCTGCATTCAACAGCAGCCCAGGCTCTGGGGAGTGTTGGGGAGAAGCTCTCTGGAATGTGGCTGTTAGCATATCAAAGTAGAGTAAACATGGAGATGATACCCTGCTTCCTCTGCCCCAGTTAATTAAGGCACTCCTCATGTCTCCTTGGATGGAGAGGATTTATTAATGTGCTGTCATCCAGGGAAGTGATGGCTTGCTGAAAGGGAGGAGCCATGAATGGCACGGAGGATGTCACGCTGAACAAAGAGCAGATGTCAGAGACAGGGAATTTCTTTTATCTCCTACTATGCTGAGCTCTTAGATCTGGTGTTTTATCATAAAAGCTTAGAAAAGTAGGGCTGGAAAGAACTTCAGGTGTGCTTTTAGTGCATTCCCTTGCTGCAAGGCAGGATCAGTGGTACCTGTGTCACTGATGGATATCTGCTCCAGGAGGCTGAGCAGGGTGCTTGTTTCCAGCTTTCCCTGAAATCCAGTGAACACCACACCTCTGCTAGGTATGGTCAGTGTGGTGAGTATTTATGTGATCACAAATCCTGGTGAATGGCACTGGAAAGGAATGTGGTTTCCAAGATGCCCATGCCAGAACTCTGAGCATTTCCAAAGGTTGTCTGCTCTTACAATGCAGCATGAATAATGTTTTTGTAGGCCTTGGTTAAAGGGGTCTTCTCGGCCAAAAAAAGTGTTCTAACATCTCTCAGCTTTCTTATCTCACAGCATTTGGTGTCTGAAACAGCTTTTGCTGGTGTGGGTGAGGAAAATATCCCTGAAGCTAGGAGAGGTCTCAATCTCTAGAGCTTTTCTACTGTCTGGGCAGCCCCCTTTGCCTAAATCAGTGAATTAGCAGAGTGTAAATCCAATGCAAACTGGAATATAGCTCTTGCCATCTTGGGGAATGTCTGTGTGTGGGCAGGTTGGTAAAGGAGCAGATAAATCATTCATCCATTAAACTTGTAAAACCTGAGCAGGATTCCCAAGAAACAGAAAAGCCCTGCAGAAAGACTGAAAGGTGAAGCTGAGGGTTGGCTGTGCAGGGGAGGGGATTCCACATGTTTCATTAATTGCTGTCCTGCAGGGTAATTAAACAGAGAAAAGGAAGATAGCAAAAGCACTCCTTTAAGCTCAGATGATTAAATCTTGCTGCCTCTGCAGGTTTACAGACATGAAGAGGTCTGACCTCACAAAGGTATTTTTATCAGGAAGGTACTGAGGAGGGCAGCTGCTTTAGGTGTCAGGTAATTTGGAAGTGGGGCAGTGCACTCCTGCCTGGGCTCCAGTGTGGGATGAAAGAATTGTCTGAGAAGTTCTGTTGAGCTGCAGTGGTGCCATAGCTAAAATTTGGGTGTTTCTGCCTGAATTGCAGTCCTTTCACAAAGATTAAGGCACGTGGTTGAATCTGGCTTGTTCAACTAGAGCCCTGGTCTTGTGAAATGTTATCCAGAGCACTCATCAGACCTTGGGTGTTGTATCAATGTTCAGTGCCAAGTATCTCTAGTTATTCCTAATAATCAGAAAACTGTCTCCTACCAAAGGTATTGAGCACTTCACTCATTTGTGCTATGAGGGCCTTGTGTTCTGAGGAATTTATCCTTGTGAGCTCCAGAAACATCAGCTGGTACTGTGACTATCAGGGAGAGATTGGATCTGTTAGTCCTTCAGGGTGAGTGTAATGAAAGTCAGGAGATTCAGAAACTACCTACACTTTGTGTTTCAGCTGTTTATTTTTCCTGCTGGGGTTTTGGGATTCTAGCAGCAGTTGTGTACACTGGAAATGACAGTGTTTTCAGAGGAAGAAGTTATTTTATTGGGCACTACAGGACAGCTGTCTGAGTTCTGGGAAAGTTTGGCTGCATCCCTGCAGGTCATGGTGAACAGAGTTTTACAGGGGTCATGTTGAAGTTCAGGACAGGCTATATTCTCCAAAGAGAGAAGAGGGTTCTGTGCTGATGGGCACATTTGCGCCCAGGTACAGAAAGTCAGGATCTGGTGGGTATTCTCAGGAGTTGTGGTGTCTTCCATCAGATGGTCCATAACATCAGAAGCCCTTCCTCTCAAAGCAAAAGGATTTGAGTTCAAAATAGTGTGATTTGCACTGGTGTGATTATTAACTTGCTTTCCTCCCTGACTGTAGCTGTGTCTCATGCACTGAATGGTTGCACTGTGATTTCTGTAGTTGTGGTTCTTGATGAACGTGTTGTTTCCAGTGTGGTTTTTGTTAAATGCAGTAACAATGAAAATTATTGCTAAGGGAAACAGTTTCCATACATGAATATTAAACTCTTATGGAAACCATGTTGTTACTGTGAGATTAACAGAAATTGGCATCTTGGAGGACTGTCCAGCATTAAGCCAAATTAATCTGTACCACTAAGATTGCATGTCCAGCTTTGAATTAGGACATTCTCATAAAATGAGGGAACAGCTCACCCTGTTCACTTTCCTGGATGATCCCAATAAACCAAACTTGGCCTGGAGGCTCGGTGGTGACAGCCTTAGCCTGTCTGTGAGGGCCCTTCCATGGATACAGTTCTTTTTCACCTGGATACCACTGACTCTTGAGACCTCTGTTTATTCAGCTGTAGAACAGTGTTAGTACCTATCTTGGAGGCAGTTTAGTGGGTTTCTTCTTTAATGTTTCTTAAATTTTGGAATCTTTTCTACGTAGGCTTTATAGAAAGGGAGAAGTGTTTTTCATTTTAAGTATCACAAGCACTGAAAGATTCCCTTGGTGACTGAGTTGATGTGTACATACAGGCAGGGCATCTCTGTCAAACATATCATTGCCATTGAATGGAAAGGCAGAGCATGAATCACTTCAGGGTTTCCTGATTTTACTCGTGTAGGATGTTAAGAGAGGCTGGAGGAATGTAATTGATGGCAATGTGTGAGCTGCACAAATTGAAAATCATGGGAGGATGAGAAAAACATCAGCTCAACACCAAACTAGTAATGATGGGGAATGGGAGGTTTGCTCTGAGCATGTGGATATGCAGGGAGTCTCTGTCTGTGCCAAGCAGACTTCAGGACTGGGAGTTTGGCTCCCTTCCCAACAGCAAATACATTGAGCAGAGGGAGAGCCAGCCAAGTTTTAATCAAGTAAAAGTTCTGTATCCAGAGGTGGTTGGCAAAAGAAGAGATTAAAGTATTAGGAGTGCAATGAAAACAAGACATTAGAGAGTTGAAAGCTGGAGTACCTGGACAAACCACTTGCTGAGTGAATGCTCCAGAGCCGTCAGGAAGAAGCCCCAGGTGTTTGGAGTAGGACAAAACCCCTGCACCAGGACTTGTCTTCTCCCAGCTTTGGCCATCCCTGTGGCAAATGTGTAATATCCTCATGCCTTGCTGGGCTGGTGGGATAGATGGGATCATTCCCCTTGGAGATACTGCTGGTGGAGGGCTCATAGCTGGCAGGAAGGCCAACAGCTGCAAACTGTTTATGTATGACAAGTTTTTGGATAAATGTGAGTTTACACAGTTGCCTGTGTCCCAGGGTTTGCTGTGGAAGTGCAGATAGCTCTGTGTGTCCAAGCCCAAGCACAGAAGTTATGGGATGTAATTATGTAATTTCTCAAGAGAGAAAGGAAAAAACCCTTGTGCTTGGTAATAGTAAAAATAGTAATTGGCTTTCCTTTCCTTCTTCCACTGATGCTCCTGCTTGACCCTTTTTATATGTTAAAAATAGATTTGGGGTAATTGCTGCCAGCAAATTTGAAAGATAAGGATGTTTTTCTCCCCAAAGACAGCCACTATCTCTGTATTTGCAGAGGCACATGAGAAGTGTGGGGTTTTCTTAAAAAATAAACAAAAATCCCAGTTCGACTTCCTTCCCTATTTTTCATTTTCACGTGCACACACCTGTCTCACAGACAAGGCCAGAAGCAAAATTACCAAATAAAAGCATTTCTTTTTACATTATTCCCAGCCTGGTAGAACCATGGCATGCCAGGATTTTCACAAAAATGTCTGAGTTCCTGAAGTTCTTATTCCAGTTCTGCAGACTTGAAAGGCTCAGATAAAAATCTGGAAATTTAAGAGGCAAACAACAGTTTCCATTCATCCCAATGAAGACATAAATCATGTTAATGCAGCTACCAAGGCATTGTGCTATTATTGTTGTTGGTTAAAGGTGTATTTTTCTCTGCATATCAATTATGTGGATCATTGTACTGCGTTACAAAAGAGTTGCATTTATGTTAATGTTTCAGATAGATTTACTAAGGAACTGGAGTATGTTTGCAGATCAATAATTTATTTGCTGTTGATATTCTGATGAAAGGAATTAATGCTAAAATGTATTGGTCCAAAAAATAATTATAGTCTTAGGAAATAGTTTGATAGAAAAAAATAGATTTCAAAAACGTTTTTAAGGCAAGCTTTTTCAGGCTTAAAATGTGATACCGATTTGTTATAACTGGCTTGCTGTTCCAGAATGACTTTTATTAATAAGTACTCAGCAGTTCACAAGCTGGACTTCTTACTGAGTTCATTCCATGTACTCCAAAGGTTTCTGCTCTTCCAGGATTATGAGTTTCGCTGCCCAGTCCATTTCTGTAATAATAAACTAATTTTAAATGGCTACATTTTTTAATTGATCATTGCAGATATTATAAAATGGCCACACAGGATTCACATTAAGCACTGAAAATAGCTAATAAAAATAGATGACTAAGAGTCTGTAACGGAGCCACAGTCACTGCTTCTTTGACCACTGGTGGATGTACAAGTCCTTAATCATTACTTTTCCACCTCTAAATAATGAGGGTTTTAGCAGAGAGCAAAAGCCAAAATAATAATGTGGATATGCATTGCCAGGTTCAGTGGGGATTAGAGCCACTAAACAAAGAGCTGAGAAGAATTACTATTTGAGATAATGTATTTGACGTTTTAATTGGTATTTTACATATTTTAATATATTGGCAGAATTCTAGGCTGTTTAACTGCACCACACCTCCCAAAGATGGGAATGTTGCCCCTTTTCATCTCCATGATAGCAAACATAGACCCAGCCTCATTTTATGAAATCTCTCAGAAGGAACTTGGCATGAATAATTTCAAGCAAAACTGACTTGCCTGATTGATCCCTGAGCCTGTTAAAACCTCAGTTCCTCATTTAAATCTCATGTGTCAGATACAACTGAGAGAGATATTGGCACAGGTTAATGGAAGATATACGTGGAATAATCAGGTTTAGTAGCAGGAGTAAAATACTTCTGGTAAAAGTCCCACTCTTAATTTCTGCCTAAAACTGCTGAAAGGGAACCAAAGTATCTCTCCCTGTTCAGTAAAAGTGTCTTTCAGCTGACCCAAATACTTGGTTTTGGCTTCCCTTTAACCAAAAAGTGGCACATTCATTGGGCCACCAGGTGTGTGGACTGAGCTTGCAATCTCAAAAACCCTTCTCAAAGAAGGCTGTTACTTCCTGAGCAATTCCTTGACATCCTTTGGACTTTTCTGCATTTAAGAAGCAAATCAGTCCAAGAAAAGTGCTGAAATCCAGCTTTTTATGGCCATTGATTTAAAAGTTTAAATCTTGATCTCTTTTTTTTTTTTTTATATGTGGTATGAATCTGCCCTTTCACATTCAGCATTTTTAAAGTAAGCAAGTGTTAGTGCCTGATTTCAGCCTTTACTCTTTGCTGCAAGTGTTGAAGTAAAAGGCTGTTGCCCATCCCTTCATCCAGAACAGCCCTGGCAACAAATATCCACATCCTTATTGTTGTCAAAACTCATAAAAACAGAGCTGGAGTTCTTCCAGGTCTAAGATTTTACATTTGCACCCTGATAAACACAGTTTTGTCAACTCTGAGAGGGAAAAAAAAAAAAAAAAGTAAAACAGAGAGATCCTGACTCCATTGCATGGTCATGGTCTGCTCCTTCAAGGCAGCTCCATCCAGCCACCTCTCCATGGAACTGGTCCTGCAGTGAGGAAATCGATTCCTTGTGTGCTGTTAAATACAAATAAAAGCAGATACATCCACTGTGGCACCCTGAGCTGGCCTGTGCTGCCATCACAGCATTCCCAGGTGCAGTGGCACTTTGAGCAGGGGACAGCCTGGCTGCAGGAAGGACACATGAGGACTATTGTTTTTCCATAGCAGACGTTTCATGCTAACTTTTGAATTCCTTTTTGGCCTCAGCCTCAAACTGTTCGTGGTGCCCACACAAACAGGAGAGTACTGTGCATGGATCAAATCCTAAATTCCACTCAGTAATAGGAGACTTGTGCCACCTACATTGGCTTTGTGACTCACCATCAGCACTTTGCCAGCTCTCCTGGCTCTGAGACTGTCGCTTTCTTTTAAGCATGAAAATAAGGGAAAATATAAAATCTTTTCAGTCTCTGCTTTATTGTTTTATTGCTTCTCCCTGACTTCATTCTGAAAATCGAGAGATCTCCATTTAAATGCTTGTTCAGGCTCTTTCACTGCATCTTCTAATGCTGTAGTAGAAGCCATTAGTAGACAAGTTGAGATGAATTTTTGGGTCAGTGAATATATTTTCCAATGAAAGCAGTGAAGGTGAGTGTGTTTTACTTATTTCCTGTCTGACAAAACTCTGGGCTGATTCTTCACTAGGGTGGAAAGATTCTTCACTAGAGGAAGAAACTACTCAGATGATTTTGCATGGAAACTGCTCTCATATTTTTCATTCTGGTTGCATTTTTGATCACTTTGGTTGTTACTGCTGTATGTTTTGAGTGAGCAAGCTGTTTCACTGGTTTTGATGGGAACATTCTCTCTGTTTTTGTTGCAGGAATTGCTTACCTAGGAGGTGTCTGCAGTGCCAAGAGAAAATGTGTTCTTGCTGAAGACAATGGTCTCAATCTGGCATTCACAATTGCACATGAACTTGGGCACAAGTAAGAACTTGTCCTTCTGTTTCCTTCTTTACTTATGCCACTGCAGAATACTTTTATTTAAAGCCAGACAAGTGCAATTACTAGTGTGGCGTGTTTGTTATGATTTCATAAATGTAGCACATTGATATATAACTTAATTTTCAGGAGGCTTATGTAAATACCCGTTTTAGCACACATAAATCTTTGTAGTTGATCCTTCCCTGTTTTCAGCTCTCTGTTCTCTTTCTGAGTAGCACAAGGAGGCCTCAATCTCTTAAATTATTGACAGTAATAAAGATAAATTCTGCTTTTCATTACTGTGTAGAATAGGTCTAGAAAACCAACATGAGCTTCAAAATCTTTGAACTTGGTAAGTTTTCTCTGAAGTTCAGGTGTCTGTGTCAAGGACTTTAATAGTTAAATAGTTTGGTAATGGTTTCATCTCTGCATGTCAAGTAATCTGCTGTGACTGAAATGGTAAACATCAGTATCTTGGAAGTGCCCTTAAGCAGAATTATTTGATCAGCAGAAAGAAATCCTATAACTTGATTTATCAGTTCAATCACTCTTAAGTAAGACACTTTGAACACACTGGAAAAAGCAGGAAAGGACATGATAAGTCCTACTCAGACAGAAATTTGCGAAATGAGATTACTGGGTACTTTCTGCAGGTGACTTTGGAGGCTCTTTGAAGCTGCTTATAAATATCCCATGGGCAGAAGAAAACAAAATTGTCTGGAAGAGTCAGCTGCATCCTCTTAGTGCAGATAATGAGTTAACCAAAGGTCAGCTCCACATTCCCTGCTCTCCAGGCTCAGTGTCACTGCACTTACTCGTAGCACTGATGAGCCTTTCCCCCTTTCCATTGACATCACTCTGGTGGCAGTGTCACAGTCAGACTGTGGAAGGAACAGAATTAGGCCAGGAACAAAGTTATACAGGGGGCAGGACTGTGCCTGGGGGATTTTCAAGCACTCCTTCCTTCAGCCTCTCTGGATGTGAGGTGGGAAATCCCACTTTTGGTCCTGTAGTAAGTTGTGCCTGAGTTTTTTCTGCACCCTTCCTACAGCTCATGTGTCTGGTGTATCTTCCTTTCCTGCAGTAAGAAGTATTTCACAGCTAAGTCAGAGCCAATGGAGCGTGTTCATGTTCTGGCCAATCTCATTCCATGACAAATAATTACTTTATGGCAGTGTATTTCAAAGTTGCATGGAGGATATTTAGGTTACCTACCAAAAATGAATCTCCTGTTCACCCTCCAGTGACACCATAGGCAGCTGAGCCAGACCGAGGGTGGTTTCAGCAGAAATGAAGGACATTTGGTTTTGGTTTTATTTAGATTGCAAGCCAAGATGTTAAACTGAGCCTAAACTTAATAACAAATTAACCTGTGGGTAATGCTAAGGGAAATTCAGCACTCATCTTTGGATGGGCCAAGAGCAAGAGGGAAAAATACTTGAGCTGCAGAAAATCCAGCTGTGTGAAAGAGTGAGACTGGTCTGCCCTCGTGTTTGCCAAGTTTCTCAGCAGAGCTGCAAGCTTCCTGCTCATAATGCCTTGAAAAAATCCCCATCATAAATAGGGGATGTAATGCTTTCAGATACAGCTCTCCATCTGTGCAGAAAATTGCAAGCTCCATTTTCTTTCTGGGGGCATTTTTAGTGGTAAGACCATAATTTCTTTCCTCTGCTGGTTTTCTTTCTTTGCCTTCATCTTGGGAAAGTATTTCTAGAGTACTGGAGGGTTGTGGGGTCTGTAAGGGCCAGTTTAGGGACCCAAGGCATCTGGGCAGTGTGGCTCTGGGAGGGCACAGGAGCCAGGAGGGCTCCAGCTGAAGGTTGTAGAAGCTGTTGAGAGGATTCTGCTGCCACAAGTGTTTTGGCACATGTTCCAGGTTATCTTACTCCATAAGGAGCTGCAATTCTCTGTCACACATTGGGGCAAACCCTTCTGCCCCCTTTGCCTTGCCACCAGCAGCAAAATCAACCCCCAGTGTTGCCAAATCAAAACAGAGCAGGGGGGGACATGCCATGTCTGTCACCTCCCCAAACCTGAGCATCAAAATCATCCCTCTGTGAGCATCAAAATCATCCCTCTGTGAGCATCAAAATCATCCCTCTCTGCTGTCACCCAGCAGTGGCCTGGCTGCTAGTTTCAACCTCTGAGGCTGGTGCCTTTCTGAAGGCCAACAGCAATGTTTTCATTGTCCTTACAAGGTGTCAGGCCTTATTCTTCTGGTGTTAAAATGCAGTAAGATGCTCTGAGCACTTCTGTTTCAGCACATCTTGTGCAAATGGGAGAATTCTTTACAGACTTTACTTAAAAACTCAGAGTTTTTGAGTGAAACTTAAGGAAACCCATTGCAGACATGAACACAAAGAAGCTGACAGGAGCTTTAAAAATGAAAACCAAGGAGAGCTAGGTGCAAGTTTCTTAATTTAAAACAAAATCCAATCAAAACTTACATCCATATTGGCAAAAATAGGAATTTTGGAGAGCCATAATTTTGAGCTTTATTGAAGTCTGATTTCTTTATGAGTGTAGAAAAGCTGAGATTTATTATTCTTTCCTTAAGACTAACAAATGTCTGTGGAGATCACAAGCCCAGTTTGGCATTCACAGATAGTTTCTGATGTGGACTTTGGAAAAAGTGAATGGATTACTAATTGATGTGTCAGATTCCTAATCTGCCACTAATGTCATTTGGACTGACTGCAAAAAACACTATTCCGGACAGCTGCACTGTGAAAACATGGAGGCACCATTAAATAGGCCCATTAGGATGAAATAGATCCTATGAAAGTTGAAGGATGAAAGTTCATCTTCAGGTTTAACCTGTGGAGCTGTTGCTTGATGATGGGGTGAGAGATGTGACTTTTGTGTTCAAATCTTCAAGTCTGTACTGATAGTTTTGGTCCATGGATGCAGAGGGAACATCCATCTGTATTTAGATAGAATTTTTTCTGCAGAAGATCCAGGAGAAGAGTCTTGCTGTTACAAAAAGGTAACAGGCAGTGAATGTGTATTGAGGCTGCAAATCATAAACTTCTTCCCACACAAGACAGGACCCTCAGCAAGCCTTGTTCCTTCAGTCAGCTGGGTCAGTAGTGGATGTCTTTTGAAACAGCACACTTGAGTGTAACCACAGTTTGTTGGATTTTACCCAGGGTTTGCTGGGTGGAGTCCTGACCTACACAGAAGGGAAGACCCAGAGATTGCAGTGGTCACTGAAGCCTTAAAACATAAGAGTCTGAGGTCTTCATATCATAAACATTATATGAACACTGAGCATTTCTTACTCTTTCCTTAAAATTTCAGGGCAAGTCCATCAGTAAAAGCTTAAAAGTGCCCCACTTTTGTCACCAGGATCCTGACTGGTGCTTCCCTCCTCCTCTGCCTCCGTGTGTGCACCAGTGTGAGGCTGATCTGAGATTCACACCCCAAGACCACCCTGAGCAACCGACTTGGAGAAAAATAGTGCCACTTCCCCCCCTCCTTGTTCTCTGCTTGCCTACAGCAGTGACTTTGTTACCATTTTCAAGTCCTTCTCCAAAGAAAAAGTCAAATAAGTTTTTTGAAACAGAAGCTGGGATTCATCCCTGGATCCGTTATCCCGAACAGAGCGGGGTGGGCTGCAGCCAGTGGTTTTTCAGGACAACAATGCCAGCTTTGTTGCCATTCCTGTTTCTTTCAACAGCCTCAGCTTTCCTGTTGTGGGATGGGGGCAGGCTTGGGTGAGGAGGGAAGATTCCCATTCGTGAGCCAGCGGAACCTGGCACTGCCTGCATGGGAGAGAATAGCCCGAGGTGGTGTGGCTGGGAGCCACGCTGGGGCAGATGCCCTGAGGAAAGGGGATTAAAATCAACTGACAATAAGCAAGGAGCTGGCTCCTGCCCACAGCCTAAAACCACATGGCCTCAAACTTGAAGCTGAAACAGATGAGGACAAAAACGAGTCCAAAGGTAAAAGCCCATAATGCACAAAGCAAACAGCTCAGGGCTTGGAATCAGACAAGAGAAGAGTTTGGAACCAGCAGGTTTCTCTCCAGTGTGCTTATTTGCTTTAGATGTTAGGTATTGATAGCTGTAGCTTGGTTAAAATTACTTCAGGGTACATAATTATTTGCTGCATGATGAAGTATGGCCTTTGTGCTGTGTCTCAAGCATGTGGTGTTGTAGGTAAGGGAAAAGCACTATGGATGTTCCCTTTGTGGCCTGGTATTTGTGCTGATGGACTTGTGAATGACTTTGGCCTCCCTGATCTCTGTAGTTCTGCACCCAGCAGAGAGGTTCATGCAGATGTGCCAGAACGTGAAAACATTGCTGAGGAGGAATGTCCCTGAGCAGATCCCAGAGGTGCAGAATGATGCCCTGTAGCAATTTACACCAGCAAAGCTCAGTCACTGTGGTGCAGCTGTCAAGATTCCTGAGAACCAACCAGGAAATTGTCCCCCTTCTCCCCTGCCCTGCAATTATTAAAGAATTGGTCATAATGCATTTTAAAAATGAAAAGTTCCATGTGGAAGCTGAGGACCACCCCAGTAAATGTGACAGATCTGTGCAGACAGGTAATGCTGCAGAGTGCACATTGTGCTGATAGAAACCTGTTTCTTTTTCTGGATCAGCCTGTCCTGCCATTCCAGTCAGAACAGTGCCAGCAGCATTGGAGCCAGGCCGCCAAATCATGGTGGTGGGGCAAAGGCAGTGGTTCTGGAAGCCATGGAGAAATGGAGGGACCTCTGCTAAAATCCTCCCCTTTTATCCTGGGGTTATAACATTGAGGGACATGTGGGAGCTGAGAAGCTGTTTGGAAAGAAAAAGTGCCAACAACCCTCTGTCTTTTTCAGAGCAGAGTAGCTCAGCAGTCTAACCCTTGAACTCAGGACTCTGTCAGTGGAGGCAGCTGAGTGTAGTTTCTGTCCTGGCTGACTTTAAACATTAACCCTGTTTTTTAAAAAAAAAAAAAAATCTCTCACCCGGGTCTTTTTCTTTTTTGTATTTCTCTGAGTTAGTCCCACATTTATCAGGTCTGACCTGAATTTTTGAGGAACATTTTTTTTGTTGCTGTTGCAGAAATATACTGATGTGTCCCCAGATTACTTCATACCTCCCAAACAGCATGAAAACCAACGTTACTTAAGTTGTAGAATCAAACATGCAGAAGCACCAGTCTCAGTTTCAGAATTATCCAGACAACTTCAGTTATAATCCCTCTGTACTGCAAATGAGATCAAACTTGTATTCACAGGGTAGGATTTCAGCATGTAGTTAAAGGTTTTACTTTAACCCATGCCCACAGGCATCTTATTCACTCCTGTGAATTAATACTTTACTGTAAGAGAGAGCTCTTGCAAAGAGATGCCCATGCTGTGTGTCTGCATGGTAACCTCCAGTGATGGATGGCTCAGGGCTGTGGCTCCAGGATCTGTCCAGTGGCTGGATAAAGCTCTGCAGTGGCACTGCTGGCAGTTTGGGTGTAGATGCTGCCTTGTGCTGGGGAGCTGTGGTTCCCTTGGTGCCTTCAAACCCTGTGTGGCCCTTCTGACCATGCTGAGTGTCAGAACTCACATCTCTGCCTTTGGAGTGCTGGAAAGTCAAGGTCAGTTGGATCCCAAGGAGCACTGGAGCCAGAGGCAGTCCCATGCAGGCTTTATTCTACAAGCTCAGGTATTAATGACTTTGCTGCACCACGACTTCCTGAGCAGCCAGAGAGTTGGATTCAGGCAGTGCCTGCCCCAGCTCTGTTCTCTTGGTGCCAGAATCCCCACTTGAAATCTCACAGGAGGATGTAGCTGTTCCAGTCTATTGCAGTCTCAGGGGTACTGGGAGTGACTGGCTGCTGTGTAGACATACCCTGAGGCTGGCCAAAAATGCTGGCAACAGTCCGTACCCACCCTGGAGTTGCTAATTTTATTTTCTGCCATTTGTGTTGTAAATCTGTGGAGGAATGTCTCTCTCTCCATGTTCCCAGGCTCCCTTTTTGTGCTCCCCTCCTCCCAGGTTTCATTCTTCTTCCACAGATAATTGCAAGCACATTTTCACAGTTAAGTTGCCCTTCTCTGTACAACTCCAAAGGACATAATGGAACACTGCCTATTTCATCATATGTGCTTGTACATCAGAGTGGTATGATCTAACCAAAGCAGTTGTTTAATAACAGGTTCTGGTTCAGAGAAGGAATAGGTATCTTCTAAAATTTCAGGAGATGCTTCTTCCACTTCTGGTAACACATTGAGGGAATCTGTTTTAGATAAAACAGGTTTTTATTATTATTATTATCTACTTTAATAGCTTGATAATCACTTTCTGAAAACTGTGTCCTAAGTTCATCAAAAGGAAGCAGAGATCAAAGACAGGTTTAAACATCTTTAAAAAAAATCAGTGGAGACTTCTGCCAGCATGAGTGATTTAATCTGGGGAGGAGGTAGTGGTGGAGCAGCACCAAACAGAAAGAGTGTTTGCCCACTGTAAGACAGTACAGGACACCTGAGCAAGTTAATTTGAGTCCCAGAAATAGAAGAGCCCTGTGATATTGACCTTATCTGGGCAGATTGTTTTTGCAGTGGGATCACACAGAGAAATTAAAAAAAAAAAAAAAAAAGAAAATTATGTACAAAAATCATACTGAGAAAAATAATATTTGGGAGGAGAAATGGAGAGGTTTGATGGTATCATGCTTTGGATAGGCCTCGGTTTGGGTGTGGTATTTTAGTTTTAGGTAAAGCTGCAAGATATTTCCAGGTACATTTACTGAAACTGCTAATCCTGGCACAGTGGCAGGGTACCTTCCCTCTATCATGATTATCTGTTTCATCTTTGCACCATCCAAATTTGAAAGTTTATTTACAGTACTGGCATGTAATAACATTGGAACTGGGCGTGGGAATGTCCACGTCCTGTTGCTTTCTGCACTCTTGTGGCAAACATTAGTTCTGGGCAAGGGTTTCCATGGTTTTACTCTCTGCTTTGTGAAGGATCTCTGTGTAATCCCTAGGGAAGCAACATTCCTTTGCAGTCCCTCTAATTTCTTTGTTTTTGAGCATCTTGTACAGCTTTACTTAATAAAACGGCACCAAACAAGCGAACGACAGCCATTTAGAAACACAATTTTTGTTTAATCAATAGCTTTGTACCTTTGCCAGCTCTGCCTTTCTTTTTGAAGGCTTACTCTGCTGAGTAAGCCAGGGCTGTGTTAAGTAGCTGGGCTGTAATGATTTGGCAAACCTTGCATCTGCTTCCTGCCACGAGGGTTCTGGTTTCATACTCCACTGCCTTTGCTGGCAACAGCCTGGTGCACCCAGTGACCCAAAACATGGGGACAGTACAAGTCCCCATTGTGCAGCCTCCCACTGCACACCAGCACAGGAAATATTAGGTTTGTAAGTGCCATTTACCAAATAAGAATTTGTTTTTATACAAGGGTAGTGATCTAGATGAAATATTTACTTTTCCACTAGCAGTTGGGTTCCAATAGCCTGTAACCCGTGCTGTCTGCCTGGCCTGCTGAGTTCAACAGGTTCCAGGTGAAAATGACTTCCCGAGCTGGGGAAGGTGATAAATCCCAGACTGTCACTTGGAAAAGCCTTTGGTAGTAAGTCAGCAGCAGTGAAATGTTGTTGCCTCTAAAAATGTGGTTCCCTTTAGCTGTTACGTCAGTGGAAGGCTGTGCTGGGGTGGAACAGGGTTGGCTGCCTCTTGGCCAATTGTTGTGTTGGGAAATAAAATTCAGCTAAAAAGAGTTTACTGGAGAAATGAAATAAACAGGCCTGCTTTCTTCTCAGTGATCCCTTTCCATTTGCAAAACCCTCCCTGCATCAGAAGCTGGGCCTCTTTCCGTTGCTGGATCCAGCCCAGCAGGGAGTTTGTTGTCTGTGTCTTTACTTGAACCCCAGTTTCCATAAAAAAAGAGGAGAATAGCCCACAGTTTTCTGTTTTTGTTTTTGCTTAGGTAAATCAAATCAAAGCAAAAGGAATCTGATCATCTGTTTTGCTCTGACTTGTTTGAAAAGTTTTCTTCCTGCTGGGCTTTAATTAGCTCAGGGCCTTAAAAATGAGTATTTTTCAGTGTACCTTCTTTTTCTGCTCCAAAGCCCACTGGGACACTCATCTTATACAACACATCTTATCCACATTTGGGACAGTTTGACCTCTCAGAAGTTTCTCATGTCCACCCTGTGGTGCTGTTTCTCACCTGCCAGTGACAGTTCAAATCCTGCCTGGCTCTTCCACCTGCTCCCTGCTGGGCTCCTTTCCTCCCACCCTGCTGTTTGCCAGCGTCACTCCGGAGACAGATGATGAAGTGGCAGCTTTCTAATCTAGCTTTTAAATATTCATTTTAATTGCACACAGTACAACTAGGCTGCAGGATAAAAAATGTTCCCTAGAAAAAGTTTGCTTCTTAGTTCAGGTAGTCTCTGTACTTAGGGAAAGTATCTTTCCTTCAAAGGAAAAGTACAGCTTCCTTTCTTCCTCCTGAAAACACAACCACTGGCACTTTTCAATGGGTGAATTCCTTCCTGTCTGGTTCCTCTTTTATCTCAAGCAGAGCTGCTTGCTGTGTAACTTGGGGTAGAATTAGTCCAAGAAGGCAGAACTCTTCCCTAGTATCCATCATGAGTCACCATGGTCAGAAGTGGTCAAATTTTGATGAAAGTGCAGATTGCCTTCAGCTAGTACCTTTAAAGAAATGCTGCAAACTGGATTTTCCTACAGGAGCATTATAATAATGACTTTGTAATCAGCTCTCCTGCCTCTGTGCACAAGCATTACTTCCCATCTCTTCATTTGAAGTATCACCTCCACTATGTCTATATTTTACCTTTCTCCATTGTTTCACTGTTGTTGACACATTTCCAGTGCTAATTCAGATATGATCATGAAGGTTTTCTCCAGTCAACAAAAATGCCAACTTGTTTGCTTAGGAAAATATATTCATATTTTCTTTTTTTACTTTAAGTACTGCACTCCAGACCTGCAGCTCCTTCTGTTTATGATGTGTGTTGAAGTAACCTTACCAGGTTTGCCAAATGTGTGATTCCAGGAGCCCCAGTGAGCACAGTGAACAGAATAACATGAGAGAAGCTCATACACATCTCGAGAAAGCTGTCACCAGTTAAATGGCACACACCCTGCACCTCTTACCAGATAGAGACCCTCTAAAACAGTATCTTCTTATGAAAATAACAGACTTTTTTCTTCCTCTGTAATTTGTCTTCACATTAACATGTTCAAGCCAAAGTTATTCAAAGCAAGAGTGTTGTTTCAAGTTGTTTTTAACTTTCCTCATGTCGTTTCTTTAGACAGTATGAAAGCAAACTTGACTTTATTATCATTGAGGTTTGTAGGCAACCAGGCACACCCACTACCCAAAGAATTTCACTTCAGTATTGGTCTGAACATATCATTTCCAAATTGCTTTGATACCAAGCCATAATTTGCAGCATTCCTGTTTGATATAGAGTCTCTCCCTGCTGATAAAATGAGTGAAACTGAGATAACTTGCTGAACTTCTACAATCATTTACAAACAGCCAAGGTCAGGTGGTTCTGGTATTATGAATTATTTTACCAGCTGAACCATTATGAAAAATCCCAAGAGTTTAGGGAGCTGATGTATGGAAGTGCCACTATAAAAACAAAATTTTAGAATTGGATCATGCATTTCCTGTGCAGCTTTTTTCCTAGTCAGCTCTGGTGGGTTTTTTCTCATTTTTGGAAGCAAAGGCAGCCCAGAGGTTTGTTACTGTCCACTGCAGTCACCTGTTGTGTTGGTCAATCAGTGCTAGAGGGTCACAAGAGGATGGATTTCTCACAGTGATTGACAGTGTGGACCAAGAAAGAGGATGAAAATATTCCTGTGAGAAGGACTTCTGCTGCTCTGAGAGCCATAAAACACATACCCACTGCCTTTTCTGGGGACTGCAGAGCGCTTGATGCTGGTAGAATTTATATGTTGCATTTACTTTGCACCTTCTTGTCTTTTGATGTTGGCCATCTCCTCCTTCCCACCTCCAGGAATGGAGAATTCATCTCCCAGTGTGGGGAAGGCAGGCAGCATTCCTGACTCCTACAGTGCATTCCCCAGGCTGTCCCACCTCCCCAGCACTCGCCTGTGGGTGGCTTCCTGATGGGGCAGGGTGTGGGACATCTGCGTTACTTGTGTTGCACATATCTGGCAAATATTCCACACCATCTCTCCCCTCTCCTTGCTTTTTTTTGAAGGGTGTCTTGTGTTGTAGCTCTGCATTCAGGTTTGGCACTCGGTCATTTAATGCAGTTGACTGGAGGCTTTCAGTGGTTTCACAGGAGTTTTGGAAAAGGGATTGCACACAGAGCTTCCCCTGGGGTTTCTGACACTGTGAGTGACAGGGCTGTCAGTGCTCACTGAGCTTTTGTCTCTCTTCCCTCGTGGGTGGGAAATCCCACCCAGCTATCCCAGGGTTTGGTCTTTTTTCCACCCTACAATTTATATTCCCTTTTCATCTTCTGAGGAAATGCATGTCACATTTTCGGAGGTCTCGTTCTCACCCACTTCAGGCAGTGCTGAAAGCAAACAGCTTGTTACCCTTCAGCTTGTTCCTTCTGCTGTGCCCCAGGGTGCTTTCCAAAAACAAGGAGCTACAGATGGAGCACAGCAGCCTCTGTGCAATGAGCAGTCCTTCTCTGCCCACCACTGGTTCATTCATAGTCATTGTGCCCCTTCTGCAACAGCTCTCTGTGTTCTGAAACCAGATTGAATCAAGTGAGAAAGAAAGAGTTTTGTATGTCCAAGAAGTGGATTTAATCACTTGGAGGGCAAGGAAACAGCTTAGTGCAAACATTTTTGTGGAGACATCCTCAGATAAATTTATTCTTACTTTAGGGTCACAGCCCAGCTGCAATCATGACAAACAGCCAGTGTGAGACAAGTGATTCCTGTAGAGAGTCACTGATCCATGTTGTACAGCGAGTGGTTTTGGATATATTTATTGATTGAAGGAATTAAAGCAATCCTTGACTCCTGCTCATGCTGTTGTGTCAGCAGTCTGCTGTGTGTTGTTGGCAGGTATGAAAGAATGTGTGAGGGTGTAGAAATGCTCAGGATGTGGTTGCATGCCTGCATGGAGATGGGATAGAGCTTTAAGGAAGGAGACAGGAAAGATTCATGTAAGATGTTAAATGGATCTTGGAAAGGAGGGAATAGTGATATCAGAAGGCAGGAGGGTGTTTTCTTGAGGCAATGCTACCTCTTCAATGCTGAGTTTCTGCCAAATTTATTTGTATCTATATTGATCAATTTTAGCATTTTGTAGGAATTTGTATTAGGTGCGCACTCCTTTTACTGCCCCTGTAGCCTCAGAACCTGCCAGCTCTAAGAAGAAACTGTGAAGCTTTTTTCAGGAGAAGGTTGAAATACAGGTGCCATGTCGTAGAAATCAGAAGCAGTGGAGGGAGGCCCTTGGAATGGTGGATGTTCAGTTGCTTTGCAGCTGGATTCCTTCATCTCACCAAAGGTGCCCTACTGTGAATCGGCCACTCTGTGAAACAGCAAGGGCTGCTGAGAGAGAATCCATGAGCAAATGTCTGCTGGAGAGAGGAGTCAATAATGTGAGCATCCTAAGATGATTCACCCTGTTCTTCATGGCCTTGGTCAGGCTTTGAACAAACCATGTAAAGGTCTGGTGTTTAAACCAGTGGGCTTGTATGAGACCACAGTTGGTGTGCATGCTGTGTCACTCATGTGCTTCCTGTCCCTGCCATTTCACTCATGTGCTTTCTGTCCCTGCCATGTCCCTCATGTGCTCTCTGTCCCTGCCATGTCCCTCATGTGCTCTCTGTCCCTGCCCTGTCACTCATGTGCTCTCTGTCCCTGCCCTGTCACTCATGTGCTCTCTGTCCCTGCCATGTCCCTCATGTGCTCTCTGTCCCTTGCGGCACAAGCTCATGCTTTGCTGCCTTCCAGATTCCAAGCTCTTCCAAAAGAGCTAATTCTTTTTAAATGAAAACCATATCATAAAGGGCTGGATCTGTCATGCAGCTGAATAAACCACAGCTTTCCACACTGTTATTCACCATAGGCGTTCGTGTGTTCTCACTCGCTGTTGTTGACTTCTTGGCTGCTTGATGAGTAGATAACCATATAAAATATCTGGTTACTTCATTATTGGAGAGTGACATAAACTTGGTTATGAAAACAAGAGTCCAGTAGTCATGGCTCCCTTTAAATGTTGGCTTTCCTGATTAAAAGCCCCCAAAAGTACAGCACCCATCCTGACTACCGCTGTTCTAGATAACACTGTGTACACAATGACCAGCCTTGGTTACTTCAAATACTTTAAGTAGGATCATCTCCCTCTCTTCATCACAGCTCCCCAAAGTGTTCCTGACAGTTTCTGGAATAGTCAAAGCATATTTAAGAAACAGTGTTTGCATGTTTGAAAAGCAAAGGGTGAAAAAGCCTGCTTTCCATTAAGCCAACAGCCTCAGTGGCCACTGGTTTTATGGGAATGTTGCACAAGATGTTTCCTTGCCTCCTGCCTTGGTGAGAGCTCAGTTCACCTCAGCATTTTCCCAGGATTTGTTAGTTTGTCCAAGCCTCCCTTGGCCCCCTCTGACATCTCTGACCGTCTCTGCCTCTCTAAGGGGCATCACCTTCCTGGATCACCCTCTCAAAGTTACTGTCCTCCCTTTGTACTGCAGCTCCTATTACAATTCCAGCTCAAATGAGCACTCCCACTTCACTCCTTCCTCTGTTACACCTTTATTCTCAACTGGATGGAAACCTCATAACTTGCAAGATGATCAGTGTTTTATATTGAAACGTTAAACATGTTGAACCAGTTCAGAAGCAGGCATCTTTCCAGTCATGCAGCTTCGATTTCAGATGTTAATAAAAATTCCTAACATTGAACTCAGTTTGGGAGTGGACAGCTCACAGACAGGCTGGATGGTGTGGGGTGCTGTCTCCCACTCCTGGTTCAAACCCAGTCCCAGGCAGAACTGTTGATGTACATCCTCTGCTTAGTGACCTGTTTGAATTTGAGTTTAATGGCCTTGTTTAATGTTCTCAGCTGCCAGCCAAACACCCTGTGTAACCTCCTTCCATACCAGCATCTTCCTTTGTGGTTGACATTTGATGCACTGCAGAGATGGGATTCTCTTCTCAAGCCTTCATTGAGACCTGATAGAAGGTGGGAAGGGGAGAAATTTTGTCCTTCATATGGAAAAATAGATGGCATTTGTGCATGTCTAAATAATTGTCCTTCTGTGGGACACTCATCCTGCCCACACTGACATGCCAGAGCAGATAAATTACAGCTCCCCTTCTCTCTTACCTCTCCCACTCTGTGAGGATGTTGTTCAGTCTGCTTTCCTTTTGCATTTATTCTTCTCCAGTGAGCTTTAGAAAGAAATCTTATGCTTAGTCCTGGCTCTGCATTTAATGCTGGATTACTTGTGAGTGAGTCATGGCAAGCTGGGTCACAGGGAGTTACTTCTCTCATATTCTCTTCTGAGGTCAGTGGTGATGTGCAAAGCTGGTACTGCCTAGCTCATAGCAATGTTCCCTTACAGAAACAAAGCCTTTAGGAGAACATCTGCAGGGTAGGGCATGTCACAGGTAGAGAAAACATGCTGTCCAGCAATCAAGAATCAGCCAAAAGTATAAAAACCTTAGTGGTCCCACTGAACTTTTCATTTGGAGCATGAGATATCTCTGCCTTCTCCTGTCCCCCCTGTATTTGGGATACAGCTCCAATGGGCTCTTTGCTCAATTCTCTGGAGCCATGCTGGTCTGCAGGGCTGGCCCCAAGGAGCTCTTCCTATTTAATGTGTTGCTGAGCTTACACAGTTACAGCTCTTTGTGACTTGGTTCTTTGGAAAGACTCCTTTGGATTTCTGTCTGTGGGAGTGAGAGACAGCCTGCTGTCCTCATTTCCTTCTTGGCAGCTGGACATCCTCCCTGCCCTTTGGAGAAGTGGTGGCTGAGGTAAGTGCAGTTGTGTGGAGAGCAATCAATTGTTTATCATGCATGTTTCATAAGCAGCTGAGGTGACAGCCAGGACACCTTGGGTAGCCTTGGTAGCCATGAGTTTCTAAAGTGATCCAGCATTTGACTCATGCTGAGTTATTTGCAGGCAAATGGAATGGTTTGACTTTCAGAGGGAGGTGATGGAGGTGGTCTTAAGTCACTTAAGGTCTTAAGACACTTCTGGTGTCTTTTTTCAGGCTTCCCCTCTTTGTATTTCTCTCTTTCAGCTGCTACCCTTTTTCTGAAGAAAAGCTCTGCTGCTGCTGGTATTTTCTATCAAACTTAGCTCTTGTCCCAACTTCATATCTCCCTGCAAAGGGAGAATGAATGATAACAGTCCTGAGGATTTCTCCAGTGGTCTCTCACCAGCCAGAGTTGCAGCTGTTGGAAGGATTTTAAGCATCTCCTTAATCAGTTTCACCCAGCCCTTGGTATTATCCTCTAACTCAGATTTGGGTTTTTTATTGAGGATCATAGTGGTTCTGGTGAAGATTTGTGTACATGACCTCAAGAACCTTGAGGTGCAGCAGGGCATTGGATGCAGTAGGAGGCTTTCCACAGGCTTTGGTGCACTTTGGCTGATGCTTGTAAAGAATAACAGGAAACACTGGATAACACACCAAGGGTAAACAGAGCAGTTTAGTTACATTAACTGTCCAGAGGAGAAACTCCACTGATGACCCAAACAAACAAGGCAAGTGCATTTGTTCTGCTTTGCTGTGGGAAAACAGAGGGCTGATAATTGAGTTTAGCTTAAAAGAGTTACACAAGAAATTGGCCAGCTCAGGCCCAGAGTGTAATTCTGGCATCCTGACCCCGTTCTGATTGCTGCACAGGCTTCAGGGAGGCCAGAGCTCCCAGAGACTACATGCTATTTTTTATTCATAGCAGTGCTACTTTAAAGCCTTGCTCTCCAAAAAAACTGCATTAAAGAGATCTGTTGTTGCTGCCTCCCTGTGACTCTGGATCAGATTTGCCTTGCTGTGATTTTGTTAACAGTCAGGACTCAAACTGGTCAGTCAGCTTGTTTCTGGCCTCACACATGATGAGCAACAATAAATGTGCTGCAGGACTCCTCCAGTGAGGCTGGGGTGTGTTTGACTGGTAAGCAATGCATTATTTTTGTTAGGAAAGAAGCTGGAGTGTGAAACCAGAGTCCCAGGGTGCTTACTCTGAGTAAACATTGAATGAAAGGAGTTGAAGAGCTGAAGGACAGTGTGAGCTGTCCTTGCTTGCCTTTGTGGAATCTCATTGTCTTCAGGAGGAGAATGTGATGAACTGAAAGACTGAAGTTTCCCATGGGGTTAGGATGGAGGAGTGACTCTGGTAGTAACAGCACAAAGGGAAACTGAGTCCTGCTCATCCCTAATGGCTCTTCTGGCTTTGGAAAGGGTAACAGGCAGCATCTGTTTGTGGCTTTTGATAAAATGGACATTTGTGTCTCAGGGAGCACAGAGAGCAGTGGGTTTGCAGGGCAGTGCAGTGTCATTTTGACATTGCTACTTCTAATCCAAGAGCTTTTCTTATCAACTCTTTGTTCAAGTTCAGTTTATGTAAGAATTGAACTTCCCAGGGCAGAATATTTCAAGAGACTGATTACCTGCTTCTAATTCCGTGTGAATTCTGAATAGCAGGTAAGATTAGATGGTCACAAATGAAATGCAAACTATTGATTCAGTTTGCACTGGTGTTTAGTACAAACACACACTGCTCTGTCTCATTTATTTCTGTTAAAAGGAGGGGGGCTGTTCATTAGTGAAAAGAATCAGCATGACATTGCATTTACTATGTGTTTAGGAAAACCTGGTCCCTTTGATGTAGCTGGAGACCCTTGAACTTCAGAAAAGAATGTGTTAGCGTGCTAGGCTATGCCTTAGTCCTCCAGGTCATTTAATCATTTTCTCAAGTGAGTCATTGTAAGGTAAAGTAGATGCTGAGAAAAGTTCTGTATTGCCAATTAAAACAGGCTCCAAAGGTGTTGCTGGTTTCATTCTACCAGAAACTCATCACTGAGAGGCCAGGGGGGGTTGCCTGTGTACCTTGAGGCCAGATCCCAACCTATTATAAACTCTTTTGCTTTATACCCATAAAGGCATTCCTTTCAGGCTCAATTCCTTTATGCTCATGACTTTTAAAAGTATTTCTGTTAAGACAACAGGAATGATTCAGAAATGGGTAGATTTCCACACATTCAATTTAAGAATTGAATGAATTTCAGAAGAAGCCTGTAAATAACTTGAGGTGTGAGTTTTGATTCATTCTTTATAGGCAATATATTTCCTGCCTCAAAACCCCTGCAAAATAAAGCTGAGTAAAGACTGGCAGCCTTAGCATTTGTCCTAGGCAAGGCATCTTCCATGAGATCAGGTTTAAAATAAAGTTAAAGACAGGAATGTACTAAGTGCTAGCTCTGTTTTTTGCCAACAAATTCTCACTTTTAACATATTTGACAAAAAATAATTGAAGCTAATCAGAAAGCTAAAGCATTTATTAATTAACAACCCTAGACCAAACACTAGTCTTTTCTGGAAGGGATAAAGTCAGGGATCCTAAAGCAGTTGGAAAGTCAGGAAGATGATTTGTTTTCAGCCTTTTGAGGTGGAACAGCTGATGTGCTGACCAGGACACTGCCCTGGAAACTTGCCTGGTCTGCCTTAGGAAAGTTAACAGCATTGCTGCATGCCCACGAGCCTTCTAAACTGTCATTTGGGGGCAAACGTTGTTCTGGAAGATTCCTGACAAGCTCACATCCCTTTCTTCATGGTACTGAGCCCTTGTAGGAGCACAGTCCTTAGATGGGCTTATTTGCATTGAAGAAATACTGCTGGAACTTTCACCCTAGCTTGTGAGGAGTTTTCTCTGTGTGCAGAAACAACATGGGTAAAATATTTGGACTGAAACTCAGGTTCCATTGAAATCAATGGCAAAACTCCCATTCACTTCAGTGGAGCAGGAATTTCCCTCTTTACTGTTTTGAAATTAGAGTTACTAATGGACTATTAGATTATTCCTGCATGCATCAAACAAAATGTGCATTGATGTTAACGTTTCTGCAGTGTTCAAAAACCACAAAGGTTTAAAAACAAGAATAACTATGAACTTCTGAGTCTAAAAATTATATTAAATGTAGTTTTGCTAGAAATAATAATAATAATGTCCCTGGAGATAAACCTAAAATAATAGACTCCACCATATAATCTTCACTGTAAGCTAAAAATAGCAGAGATGGTGGTTTAATCTAAGCCATAATTATCAAAGTGCTGAAGTGGGTTTTGGTTCATTGCAACTAGAAATGGATGTCGTGTCCTAGAACTGGGGAGAAGCAAAGCCAAGAGCACAGTCAGAATGCAAACAGGAGCCTCAGATTTGTAGGGAAATAGCATGGATTAAACAGTGCATATTTAAAGGGACTGCTCCTGGCTTGCTCCAGCCAGCCAGCTGGAGACCCAGTGAGTTCTGTGTTTTCAGCCCCAAATTGGTGATGTTTTGCTAGAAAGTGACACTGGCCATAAAAGGCATGTTTCTTCTGAAAGTCATTTTCCATTTCACCTCGGAATTGAAGGAGGAATATTACTGTTTCAAAGAGTTATTACGCTGTATGATTCTGAAAAAGGGATTTAATGTTAATTTTGAAGTAGGATGGGAAATCCTTAACTCACTTTCACTGCCAGGCAGGTTAGTGTGATGGGCTGTAGGACTGAGTGTAGCAGGTGACCTTGGTCACACCATTTTTCCTTGTTCACAAAGTTTTGCCTGCAGCAGAGGAGTCTCACCTTCCTATAGTGGCAGCAGGGATTTGTTCTGAGCCTGGACCTGCTGTAGCAGCCCAGTGGTGAACACTCCCCTAAGGACAGAAGGGTCCTGAGGGGGAAGTTGGATGGAGGTTCAAGCAACGTGTTTCTGTTTCTGAGTACTTTTGGAAATCCTCACTGAATGTGTTTGAATTCTTCTAAGTATTTATACAGCAAGGTCTGCTGTTTATTTAGATGGTTTGTTTTGCTGAGGGTGTCACATTCTGTCCTTGCTGAGATGGGCAGTCTTGGTGCTTGTTTGGACAGTGCTTGCAGAAATGGGGCTTGGCTTTGCCTCAGTGTCCAGTCTGAACACTGCTGTTACAGAGTCAGAGGCTAACTGAGGTTGGAAGGGCCACTGGAGATCCAGCCCACCACTCAAAAAAGGATCAACCTCAAAGTTAGATTATTGTACAATACCACTAATTTAGAAAAAAATGTTTCTCCTAACAGTATATTCCAAATTCACACTGATGCAAGAGCAAAGTAGGCTCATCTCTAGATCATTCTCTCAGTGTAGTTGTAGGGATCCTAGATTTGGAAAAGCAGTCCTAATTTTCAGTAAATATTCCAGCAGATACCCTTCTCTGAGCAACATCACTTCTCCAGGTTTACTTCTCATAAACCCTGGGAGGAAAGTCCTTAAGAGGCACAATTAAAAGTTTCAAACACACAAATACCAAACACTTTGTGAAACTAAGGCAATGGATAAACAGAAGAAACCTTGAGTTCATTTATTTAACAGGTGCCCAGGGCAGTACACGACTGATTGTGTGTTGTATGTGCAGCCTGTTGTCCAGCTGTTAATTTGCTGAGAGTCTCATTGCTAAGGGCAGTGGGAAATGAGAAACCCACATCATAACCTGAGAGTTTTTTTCTCTTGTGTTGTTCTAATCCAACAGCATGGGAATGAGCCACGATGATGATCATCAGCCCTGTGCTGGGAGGTCTCACATTATGTCTGGAGAATGGGTGAAGGGCAGGAACCCAAGTGACCTTTCCTGGTCTTCGTGCAGCCGAGACGACCTTGAAAACTTCCTAAAGTAAGGATTGTGCTGAGTGTCAAAAATCCTACCAGGCAAGAATCCACTTTGTTGATTTTAAGTGCAAGTATTAACAATTTTCTTTTTAAAGAAGTGTACATGTGTCATTATGGTGTGCAAATTTGAATCTGTCTCCATTGCAATATCCCCTAGAAACTGAGGATTGAAGAGAGGCAGAAGAATTATGTGCAGTTGTCAATGTGCTGATAACAGCCTTAAAAAAATCCCATATCACCTTCTTTTTTACAGAAAATGCCTTCAATTTTGCAATGACAGAAATCTGGGTGTAGGTGGCCTGCAGAAATCAGTGCTTAAAGATGCTGCAGCTTTATGCTGTGGCTTTTACTGTGCTGTTATTAAATAGCTTTTATTTTATTGAAACTTGACTTTGCCTGGAGGTAATTCTGATTTGTTTTCTCACTCCTCAGTGAGTGTTGGTCTAAAACAGTTCTCAATAAACTTCTTTGTCACTGCATCCATGTTTCAACTCGTCATATCCAGTTGTTCAGGAAAGATTTCTGTCTTGCTGGTTGTTAAATCTCATGTACAGGAAGCACTGGAATTGTCTGAACAATTCTAATCTTAAACCTACAGTGCAGCTCTCTGACAAACAATGCCTGGCACAGTGCTCTGTGCTAGGAGTGGGTTCAGCATGGAAAATTTCTCACTCTGGGGGTTAGAGGTGGGAAAGAAAAGAAAATAATGAAAGAAAATGTGATATTTCCTGCCACATTAAAGGCATTAATTAGAAAGAGAAGTTGCATCTGAACTCATCTGGTTGTGTCTGGCCCTTGATATGACACTGATATTCCAATTGTACTATTGTTGTGAAGGCAAAGAGAAAAATCTTCCCTTTATGCCTGTGATGGATAAGAAAAAATGTCAAGGGCTCAGAATTCAGCTGGGGGGTTTGAGGTGAGACGTGATGGAAGACTTTCTGGCTGCCATTTCAAGGCTAGTGAAGCTTTGGGCTGGATTGCCTGAGGCCAAATTGAGTCTTTGTCAGATTTCTAGGAACAGTTTAGACAAATGTTTAACGCAGAACGTCGTGAATGTCGTCTGTCCTGCCTTGAGGCCATGCATGAGTTCCCAAGGCCCTTTCTATCCGTAGTTCTCAGTGATTTAGAAGACTTCCAGGCAAAATGCACAGTTTCACAGGAGACTCCCTGTTAAAGAGAGGACAGCAGCTCCTCTGTAGCAGCGATCTAACCCTGCAGTTGGAGGTGCTTTTCCTAAAGGGCGTTTTTCCTTCCTGCCCTGCCCAGGTCCAAGGTGAGCACCTGTCTGCTGGTGACCGACCCCCGCAGCCAGCACTCCGTGCGGCTCCCTCACAAGCTGCCGGGGATGCACTACAGCGCCGACGAGCAGTGCCAGATCCTTTTTGGCACCAACGCCACCTTCTGTAAGAATATGGAGGTAAGAGCTCGTGGGTTGTAGCTGGAAACGAGGTGGGAAGTGGAAATAAAGCTGCCAAGCCCTGGGGATGAAAAATGGAGTCCGAACTTCCCTCAGTTTCAGCGCTGCTGGTGGAAAATCAAGCGGCCTTGAGCTCGGGCTTAGGCCTCATCCTTCTTTCCCCACGCTGCCCTTGGTAATCTCCCAGAGCAGACTCAGAAAAACTGGTGTTTGCACTTTGTTCCCTTTTGACATTGTTTTGCTGAAATGCTCTGTAGAGATTGTTTTCCTGGAAGTTCAGCTGAGGTGAAAGTCTCTCCTCACAAGAGTGTTTGGCTACTTCCACAGAGTCAGCTTAGAGGGCTGGCTGGGTGTTCACAGGCTTCACCTTCAGACCACTGCAGTGCTCTGAGGAGCTGACTCTTAACTCTGTGCTGAGGAAATATTGATATCTGCTTGCTTCATGAGGCCTTGCAGAATTCTGTGCAGAATCCTGTCTGTTTTCTAAGGAGTATAATGTTTTATCAGGATTTGGGTGCAGTATGGTTTGCATCACGGGGTTGGTTGGCAAAATGGAAACATTGATTGTTGCTGTCTCTGGAAGTGTAGGTTGTATTTGAAATGAGGCTGTTGGACTCATCCTCTGGAATTTAGACAGCCAAACTTGACACAAGTTCTTACAAATAATCAGATCTTTTAATTCTGAGCAGATCTTATCCCTGCTTTAGACAGAGAGTGGGGGTAGTGCTTGCAGTGTGGCCTTGGAGATATCAAAATAAAAAAGTCATGAAATTGTGTTGGGTCACCAGCCCCAGCTGGCAGCATCCCCTCCTGTGCAGACAGGCAAGAAGCAGACAGGTTTCTTGCTTTTAGTAACTGGCTATTTGTAATTTTAATTGTCCCTCATTCCCATTCTGAACAAGCTTGGGATCTTAAATCAGTGTTAAGAAAAAAAAGTAATAATCAGAAGTAACTGAGGTTTCTAAGTGCCAAATTACTGAAACTGTTGCACACATGCTAGTCCTGGGAAAATGTTCCTAGTTTCACATTAGCTGTTTTATTTATCTTGGACTTGGAAACTAGCTAATATAAAACAATAGGAAAAGATTCTGGATAGGTTGTATTTCCCAGCTCCATCAAGAAAATGCAGACCACCAGGACTACTGTACTGGAAGCAAAGTGTTAGAATATAGGTCTGTAAAGAAAACCTCAGATCTACCCAGCATGACTCAAGCTCTTCCACTTGTGTGGGTGTCACCCAGCTGGACTGCTCTTGGAAGAGATTTTTGCTATTTCCCTTGTTGTGATAAAAAACCATTTTGTTTCTGGATATTCCAGTGCCTGATGAGAATGTCAGCCCGCTGCTAGGTGGTCAGCATTTCTCACACAGGAGTTGCATGTCCAGTCTGGAATTGCTTCAGGGACTTGGTTGCCAGAATAATGTGCCAAGAGGCACCATTCTCTATGAGATACAGACAGCAGGGGTTTGTGTCTCCCAAGACTCTTCACCAGTCTAATTATTTGACACTTTAGAACATAATGAACAACGTGCTCTTTTTCTGCCTCTCTCCTCTCTCCCAAAGAAGCATATTTTGTGAGGATGTTAGTGCTTCCTGATAGAACTTCAGCATATTAAAACAAATTTTCAGTCCCTTATTTAGAATTACTTCTGTTGCAGATGTGAATTAAGAATTAGCATTCACCCTGTCAAGCTCTGGATCAGTTATGTCACATGCCGTTAATTTAAGCAAATATTTACATCCTGTTATGCTACTCTGAACTGGTGTTTGATGGCAAGGAAAGGAAATTCTTTAGAGGAAATGATCACTTCTGATTTTTAAACCTCTGAAGTTTATGTTCTTTTCACCTTTGTATTCCTCAGGCCTCATCTGCAGAATACTTGTATCATAAGTCTCAAAGCTGTCTACAAAAATATGAACAAAAAAAAAAATTGGCACTGGTCACTGGCATTAGCTGTAGAAATTATTGGCAAATACAGCTGTCTCCTCTTTTAGCCAATGGTAATGTGGTATTTTTAATTCAATAAAGTATTAAAAAAATCCAAATGTAAAAGCAATAAACATTTGACAGTAAATATTTGTTACGAAAAGGAAATAAACTTCAGGAAATGAGCCTGCTCAATCTTTTTATGATTACATGTGTCTGCTGCCTATTTTCTTATATAATAAAAGACTTACATTACAATATTTCTTTGGAGATAGTTGAGCTACATAATTATATTAGACAAACTAGAGACCCTATATTCAAAAATGCTGTGCAATTTGTTTTAGAGCAAACTTCAGAGGTTAGATGATTCAAAAATTTCAACGTTTTTGAGAAACTGCAGAAAATTTCTGTGCAGTAAGCTCTCTCCTCTTACAGCATCAAAGCCTGATTTTTTTAAGGAATATAATCTTTCTCTTCACAGAGAGTCAGGTCCCTCAATGCTTGGCAGTGACTTGGCCTCTGACACCAGTCCAACAAGATAGTTAATCCATGAATATTCACCCTTATCTGAATATTTGAGATTGCATCCCCAAAATTCTTCTTCCATTTTGTTTTTAAGGATAACTCAGATGCCTTAGAACAACAAAACTGTAGCTCTCAGGTTTATAAGTTTGCCAAACCAGCTATCCTGCAGCTATTCTGCTCCAAATTTACAGAACAGAAATTAAAACAAATGAGGAAGGTTCAGCTTTGCATATACCAAACCTCAACTTTCCTTTCTGCTTTCCTTCTAATTTTAATATACTAAAAAATGAGTTTATGATAGTCAGATGATCCGTAGTCTGTTGTCATCTGTGACCTCCAAGATGTTTAATTCAGGATCTGGTTCTGTAACATCAGTGTTGGGTAAGATTTTCTAGTGCATGTCACCTCTTTAAGGAGCTGTGAATTAAACTTTCAGCCTGGGTTCCTGTTAGGACAGGGACAAGTGTCCAAGGCCAGGCTGGCCAGGGCCTGGAGCACCCTGGGATAGTGGAAGGTGGAAGTTCCAGCCCCCTGCTATGGGTTGGAACTGGATGAACTTTAAGGTCCCTTCCAACCCAAACCATTCTATGGTTCTGTGATTTCACGTAGGTTAATGAACCTCTCAAGACCCTTCAGTAGATCCCCCTTCATATCAAAGTTACAGAGTTTTCTCCTGGAATATGTAAAGGGAACAAAGTGCTTTCCCAGGGTGCTTTCTGTTCATCTCTCCCATTGCAAATGTCAGGCATTGTGTGATCCATGCAGGTGCTTGTGGAGCAGGATGCTCAGGTGTGCTCTGCTCAGTGCTGGGAGAGCTTTGGCCCACCTAAGAGGTTACACAGTGGCCTTTGAGGCAGACAAATTGCTTTGAGCAGAAATTAAATAGATGACTGTGCCATTCTCAAGCTCTGAGCAGCATCGTGGCAGCTGCAGGAACAGCTGGACAGCAGTGCCCCTCTGGCCCTGCACAGGGCCCTGTCAGTGCACCCCAAACACGGAGATCCAGGGGGGCCCTGCCTGCTGAATGCTGCTGTGAGTCCAGGGCTGGCATGGGAGCAGTTGTGCAAATCACAGGCAGTTCAACCTGTCTGACCTCTGTCCTTCAGCTCCACACCGGGCTATGAATCAACTATTGTGAATTCATTTGACCCCTCCAAGAGAGGAAGCAGAGAACTTCAACCCCAGCCAGGCGAGAGCAGGAGTTAACCCTTTGCTGTCCCTGTGTTTATTCCAGGAGGAATAGCATGGGTGGTTCCTGCTGAATCTCTCAGGGAGCAGAGATGCTGTTTCTCCCCCAGAAATTCATCAAAACACATTTGAAACCTCGCATGGAAACATTCTGCGTGTTTAATCTTTATTTTTCAGGCTGGCACGCCTACCAACAGAGGCTTTTGCACTGAAATCATATTTATGGGGAAAAATGTGATTTCTATCTCGTGTATCCACTTGGCTTTTTGTTTTCTAAGCCTTTTGGCTTATTTATTATTAACACATTTTTGCGGGTTTTTACATAACGGTTATCATCCAGCATTGTTTTGAGTCAAAACTGGGCTGAGGCTGGAGTGGCACTTGGAAGGAGATTAGCATTGCTACAAAGAGATTTTTTTTCTGACAAGGGACACTTGTCAACTCAGCTGTAGCTGGGAATGTGAATTTTGACATAACACTGTTTTTAGGAATACTAAACCAGCCAGAATTGGCTCCACTATTTTTCTTAGGTTCAGGTTGTTTTTTAACAAATGTAGATATTTTCCAATATCTACAAGCTACAGAACAAGAGGGCAAAGTGGATTTCTTGGTTAATACAGAAAAAGAGAGGAAGCAAAATACAAAGTAAAGAACCAGCAATTGTAATGATCAAGTGGATTTTGTGTACCCCTTCAGTTTGCATATTTGATGGTGTGGTGGTGAGTATAATTGGGCAATTGTAGGTCTCTCTGTGGTCTTGATCTTGCAAAGGGACTGCTGGAGTGGCCTTTTGGGCTCTGTGCATGGGAATCAATGAGCCTCTGTTTGCCTTTTCTCTGCAGGGCCATTTGTGAGATGCAGACCATGATAGTGAGCCCTATTATTTAGTTACATATAGAATATTTACAAGAACGTGATAATTAGATTGAAGACTGGTTTATCCTGAGAATAATAGGTTGCATTGTCATTTTCTGTACAACCAGAGACTTTGTCTACATAGTAATACTAATAAATCTGAAAGAGGATGGGTTGGGTTTTTCTTGAGGCTTGCAGGTTAGAAGCCTGGCAATTCTAAAACAAAATGAGCAGTTTTTTGTTTTTTGGGGGTTTTTTTGAGAAGTAAAGGTAACAATTAACTTAATTGCCATTCTGTAGTTTATAATTTTCCTCATGTAGGTTGTTAGAATTCAGGCTATTTTCACATTGCCTGTTTCTATGAAGCTGAAGTGTCCTATTTCACTGCTTCTGTATATTGCAAAAATACCTTTTTCTCTTTATTTCCAGTGGAAATACTTTTTGTTTAAGAGAGAGAAGGAACGAGAGAGAAGCAGAGTTCCTGCCTGGGCAGCACAGCCCAGTTTACAATTATTGGAATGCTTCAGAAATTTTTGTACGTGTTTCAGTTTGGAAGATGGTCAAAACACATTCTGGTGCAGTGGTTTAAAGAAAAATAAAAAGAGAGAAGGGAACCAAAATAAAATTATAAAAATACAACGTGGAAATTTTGGAATATCAGCATAATAAACTCTTAACAATAGTAGAGAGGGCCTATTAGGAATTAAACACTTGAGCTTGGCAATTCTTCCTTTCTTATTAAGACAAGGGGAGGGAGAAAGAATTAGTGTAGCTTTGTGATGTGGCATCTACAGCTGAAGTCTGAACTTTACAAAATTAGCCAGAGTGCGATTGAGTATCAGCCTGAAAGGTGTCACAATTATCTAGTCTGGGTCAGCATGTGGCTCCTTTCCAAAAGTGCCTTCCAGTCTTACAGGATTTGAGTTTGGAGCACTTTTCATCTCATTTTCAGCAGCAAGAAGCTCCATCAAACAATGCTGTTCACCTCCCTTGTGATTGCTGTGGGTCGTTTGTGCAGCCAACATTAAAGACAGTGATGGTGTAGAAATTGGGGATACTGTTTTTGTCACATTGTGTAAAGAATTGCTGCTCAAAAGTGTCCTGTGGGGCTTTGAGAACATTTGCATTATGCTTTGAACAGGAAAGCAAGAATAATTTGTGTATTTATTGTACCTAAGAGATGCTAATTAGGATCCCATTCATAAGCACATTTTCTGTCCTGGTTAGCAATATGCTGAGTGAAAATCTTGGCCAAGGAAGAGAGTTCTGATTCTTCATTGAAAGTCAACCTATTTAGAAGCAAGCCTGTGTGTTATGAGATCGATTGCTCCACTCCCTTAGGGATATTTACTCTTCCTAAGTTCTTATTCATAGTCCCCTCATTTTGACAGAAGGATTGCTTTCATGTTGGTTTAATTCTGCTGCTAGAAAGAAGAGGTTCCTCTTTTCGGTAGGCAGCAGAAGCAAATTCATCTCCAGGAGAAATCAGTGTTTCTTTCCTTGGATGCAGACAAAGTGAGGGAGTGACTGTGTAGGGAATGAACAAGCTTCTGTAGAGCTGTTCCATGGTGGGAAGGATGTCTTTATTCACGTTATGCTTTGGAGGTTGGAAGGAGGTTGGAAGCTCCCCTTGCAGGTAATAATCAGAGGATTTGAGTTGGGGGAGTGTTGTGAGCCCCTGTGAGGTGGTGGGGCAGGATCATGCAGATTTTTCAGCAGTGGTGATGCAGCAGCTACCCCAGAAGGAGCTCCAGCCGTGCTGCCTGTGGGCACAGAGCTGGCTGGCTGAACTCTGCCTTCTCCTCGCTTCCAGCTGCGGCACTGAGCTAAGGAACCTAAAACAGATCCTTCACCGAGCCGCGCCTGAGCCGCACACGCTGCGAGTCCCCGCGGGGGTGGAGTCCCGGGGAAAGGAAACCCCGTCCTGGAGAAGTGGGAAAGGGCCAGAGCCGGGGCCTGGCTTGAGCTGGAGCCGCAGTGACACAGGAGCCTGTGGCCGTGACACCGAGCAGAGAGCTCTGAGCAGCTCTGCTTCAGCTCGTCTCCCAGCAGACTTTCAGCAAGATATTTAATCCCTCTCTGTTCATCATCTTTCCACCTAGAACAGAGTGATAAAACTTGCTTTATCCCCAAGCTCCCAGGAGTCTGTTTGGATGGTGAGATCTCTGAGGGAGGGAAAACACCTGGCACAGTGAGGCCCCTTTGTCAGATAGATGCCATTATGATCCCTGTAATCGGAAGCGCTGCTCACCTGCCGAGCACATCTCTCCCAGCTTGGGAGTTTCCAGATTGTGACCTCTCCCAGGACTGGTTCCTAACAGCTGTGCAGACAAGCTTTCTTATCTCCCACGAGTTTCTGAGAGTCTAAAATTTGCACCTTTTTATTTCAGTTTCTAATTTTTTTTTTCTGCTATATAAATTCCTTAGAGTTCAGTTGAAAAAGCATTTCCTTTTTTTATGTAATTTTAAATTTTTATTGAAACTCTACTTCTCAACAGCCATCTCGCTTTTTAAAATTTTATTTTGCTCCTGGAAATATTTCAAACTGGGAGCTGATCCAAAGATGACCTTTCCCCACAGACAGTTTCAACAAATCAATATTTTTCCAGTGTGAAATATCTATCATTGGAAAATTCTCACTGGCACTTCTTGAACACTGTAGGGAATGCTTTGCAGGCTGGGACCTGCCATCTGAAAGCTGGTTGCTGAGTGCAGAATTAGCACTAATACAGTTCTTTTGATGGCTTCTTCTATATCAGTTTGAGCTCTGAGCTGCCACTCACATACATCAACTCCCTTTCAAGTCCTGCCATTTCTCGCTTGGATATTTCCCCACAAAGCTGGCTGTTTAACCATTAAAAAGTCACTTCCACTGCTTTACTGTTTAATGGGGAGTTTTGTTTGGGTCCCTATTGTAGCTGAGGAGGATACATGATCTCTTTTGAAAAGAGCTATTAACATGATAAAACATCCTGGGAACATACAATCCCAAAGCTGTAGGTTTCATCTTTGCTGGGGTATCTGAACACTATTAAATGCAGGGGACTGGGCTAAGGAGAGCCTAGGCTTTGTAGTGGTGTGGCACCAGAACACAGAGCTCAGTGCTGTTACCAGATTTTTCTGTTACTGTTTCCTGAAATATGCTTTGCATTTAGGATTCTGAATCAAACACAAGGATGCTAAAAAAAATCCGATGTTTTCCATGCCTCAAAGATGGGAGATTTCAGAGAGGTTGGTGTTGTTGAGAGAACTATTTCCTTTGTTTATCTCCCTACAATTATGTGTGTATACATGTACATGTAGGCATAAACACACACATATATATACACACACCACACCCACCTGTATGTGAATGTTTACATGCTCTGTATCCTTACTCTGGGCTCTTTTGCAGGTGCAAACACACATATTTGAGGTGATCTCTGCCCATTTCTTCCCCATGCCATGGCTCATACTTGGGCATGTGACCTGGCTTTATTACCTTCCACATTCTTGAGGACTATGAAGGGATTTTGGTTGCCACCCAAAATTGTACAAAAAGCTGTTTCATTTTTATGACTTTGTTTCTACCACCACCCACTCTGTCTTCCCAGTTTTACATCAAAGAGCAGAAGTTAACCCTCATTTATGTGCAGTTTACGATCCAGGGTCCTGAAGCTGAACAAACACTGCTCTTGCATAGTGCACAGATATTTAACAATGGTGCTCATATGTGTCTAGAACAACTTTGGGGATGTAGTGAATTCTGTCACATCTTCAGCCAGGATGTTCCTCTGACAGAAAGCAGAAGCAGAGGGTTTCCTTCTGGGGGCAAATTTTCTGTCTGGGTCATTCAAGAGATCTGGCTGGAGTGTGTCTCCACACATTCTGCTCTGGAGTTTTGAGGTTATATGCAAGAGAGAACCTGAAGACTGGAAAAGTGGAAATACTTCTGTCTGCATCTTTCATTTCCAAAGCTTCCCTTCATTTTACCTATCAATATTGTCCCTAGCCACTTTGGAAGGAGGTTTTGCTGGTAGTGCTTTCACACTGTGCTTTATTGCTTAGATTTGTGTTCTTCCTGTAATGCTCATGGATGGTTAATTGAAGTACTTTTTGATTTTATCCTCCCCAGAAGGTAGGGGGTTGAGAATCTGGGAGTTTCGGGGTGGAACAATGAATTTCTCAGTAAGCTTTGAAATCTCTGCCTTGTCAATCCTTCTGCCTCACTATACCTATCAATAAAACAGCGTGTGATGTACTCATGGCTAATTGGTGCTTAAGTGCTTTCAGAGCTGTGGGCTAACCACTAATTAGTCACAGTAATTTAGTCAGAATTACTAAAGACTGATATTTTCCCATATGCTCTATTTGTTCAGAGAAAATGTCTTGGAAATTCATTGATTTAGGTTTCCCTGGAGTATTTGCTGTTGTTTGTTTGTTTGACAATGAACTTTCTGCATTGTGGTTAATACAGATGCTGAATTGGGCTGTCTGCTTCCAGTTCTTGTGAATGTTCTTTGGGTTTAAATAGTGCAAAATCCTCTTTCCAGAAAGAAATGTGGAAATGGAGCAGGATGCAGATACTGCTGTGATAACTATTTTGTTTCAGTATGTTCTACATCATCGCTGGGACTGGGATTTATCTCATCTGCACCCTCTCTTGTACAGATCTATTTTATAGAGACATGAACTGTTTTATAGAGACATACCAACATGCCTGTACACAAAACACACATGCACCCACAGTCTCTTACATTACTTTGGGGAAGAACCATGAGGCTGAGGCGTGTTGACTCAACTATTTAATGAGGTGCAATAAATCTTGACAAGACCAGCTGGCACTAGAGTCAGGTTTCTCATCTTTTTACCATTACATTAAAATGTGAACAATAGTGGAAAGAAATGTAACTCTTCTTTGTTGTTCTTTTGGTACTCAGCTATGTAGCACTGTATGGAAATCATCCACTTCCATGGAATGCAAAGCATGGTGGATGCTGTGGAAAATGTTACCGATGCAAAGGTCCCTTTTCCTGGTGCTTTTTCTTAAATTCTGAAAACACTGTGATCTGGCAGGTCACAGTTATGGTCAGCACTGAGATCCCCACAGCACACACTGGCTGAGCAGAGCAGCAGCACTCAGGAATGATCCCCAGAATATTCCCAGTCTTTGACCCTGCCTGTCACCAAGCTCCTCCTTTGCTGCACAGCACACCATGACATCCTTTCCTCTTTCTCATTCCACCTTCTCCTCAGGGGCATTGCTGGCTGATTATTGCTACCACCAGCTGCAGTTACTTGAGTATCTTTTTTTAAAAATAGGAGTAATTAAGCATCTTGGACATCTAAGCATTTGGCATGGTTCCAAAGCACCCAGCATGGCCTCCCATATAGGATTCCTTTTTAATGGACCAGATTTATTCTTGTGAAAAGAAATCTGTTTAAATAGCATACTTTTTGTTTGGGGTAGATTTTGTTCCTGTCAGTAGTGTCCATCAATCTCTTTCATGTTTCCAGCTTCACCACTTAATGCCAATCAACCCTTAAAAAATAATTGCTCCCAAACCAACTGGATGTCTCTGGATTCACTTGAGAAAGACTGCCTGAGCTTTGAAGTGTATCCCATAATGATGGTTGGCATCTCCAAAAGTAATAACTGCACCTCCTTGTTTTGTGATTGCAGCATTTGATGTGTGCTGGGCTCTGGTGCCTGGTGGAAGGAGACACATCCTGTAAAACAAAGTTGGACCCCCCTCTGGATGGCACGGAATGTGGTGCAGACAAGGTAATCAGAGTGCTCAGCAGCAGTCACTTCTTGTTTCCCAGCATTGGGAATAATGTTTCCAAGATGTTCAGTATTTACCATTGTGTTCTGGGTTGTATTTGAGATAGAAAGTGTGCAAAGCATTTAACTTGATATTTGGGGAGTAGTGGAAGATGGGGGAAGAAAAAGAGGCTATTTAAAAATTTTATAGTTTCTACAAGTAGCTCAAAATAATCAAGCTCAAATTCAGCAATGTTCTGTTATTTTTGAGGTATAATTTGCTGTATTTATTTATATATGTATTTTTTGCAACTTGACTGGTTTGGTACCTCTCAGCCCCTTACTTACTGGTTTTGGACTCTAATTTTTTTTTTTTTGTCTATGGTATAATTGGGGGAAGTAAAGAAGGGTAAAATTAAAAAGCTGGTTGCTGAAATCAATGATTGGAACCTTTTCTTTGCTTGCAAATAAAAAATGACAAGAAAAACTGGATCCTGGAAACCATGACAAAGAAATGGATAAAAAAGGGGGTTTAGGTCCATGTTTTTCTAACTGCAGGAGTCCTGGTAACTCTTTTATAAGGTTTTTTAGCAGTGCTCACTGTGTCACATCCTGGACAGGCCAAGTTTGCTGCTTGGTCAGGGGCCAGCACAACCTATTAGAATCAGAGAGCTTTGGGGCTATAGCCAAGTTAGGTCCAAAATACTTCAATCATTTTGTACAATCTGGGAACAGTGCTGATGAAGGCATTGCTTTGGGGTATAATTTCTTGGACTCTGTTTCTGTGAATTGTGGGAGTTTAAGTCTTAGTTCTTAGATAATTATCTGCTTCATAAAGTGAGGGGCTCCATTCTGTGATTGTTTTTTTAATGACAGAACTCCCTTCAGGGGCTTGTCGAGAGCGACACTTAAATTTCTACATTTCACCTCGTCCCTTCCTCCTTCTCCTACTGCCATCTCACCAAAGCCTCGAATCCCTAGAAACTTAAATGTGAACTAGACATCCATCCTTTAAACTCCACCTGTGCAAGGTCAGGGCTTCTCCCAGGCTGTGCTAACCTGATTTCCTTGCAGTGGTGCCGAGCTGGGGAGTGTGTCAGTAAAACCCCCATCCCTGAGCACGTGGACGGGGACTGGAGCGTGTGGAGCCAGTGGAGCATGTGCAGCCGCACGTGCGGAACAGGGGTGCGCTTCAGGCAGCGGAAATGTGACAACCCCCCGTAAGTCCTCACTCCATCCTGCTCCTTTGCCGTGCTGGCAGCCTTTTCCCTCTTGCTGCAAGAGTCCAGGGGAGAGATGGGCAGCAGAGCTGTGCAGAAGCCCTGAGAAGTTTCTCATTCACAAGCTGCCATGACCAGGTTGGAATCCTGGAGTGACTTGAAGTGGATTCTGTGGAAGTGGCTTGAAGGGTCACCTTTGGAAGTTCCCCATTGCAGTGATTCAGAGGGAGATAGATGTAGTTTGGCAGAAAAGCTGATGCTGTGTTTCCCCTCCAGCACTACAGTGAATGAAGAGGGGCTGATCTGGATCTGCAGACCAAAGTGAGCCAATGTGCCTTAGAGATGAGTTCTGCAAGGAGTGCTGGCTCAGGGCTTGGGGAGCAGTGCAGTGGCTGACAATGATCAGAGTGTCCCAGAGCTGTGTTGGCAAAGCCCCTTGAGACGCTCTGTAGGTCAGGATGTGCTGCATGAGAACAGGAAGGTTTCCCTGCATGCAGAGAGCCTCAGGTGCTGTTTAGTTCCTGCACAGTGACTACAAACAAGCTGATGCTCTCTGCGTGGGGTGGGATTTTCTCTGATTCAGGATGAAATGTAGGTGTTGACCTTCATCCCCCAGGTCAGTTGAGGCCCATCTGGAAGTCTCTTCATCCTCTTGGAGTCCTGAAGAGGTTACAATGGTGCCATTTAACTGGTCACCCCAGTTGTGTTTATCATAACTTCACAGCCTTGGGAGCAGCTCTTCAAGTGAGATATCTCTGACTTTATTCAGATTTTTTTGTTTTCTTCTACACACAAAGTACCCAAAGCTTTTCTTTTTAAATTGGGGCTGAAATTCTGCATAGCAACACAGTCACTTCAAAGACGTGCCCAGATGATGGATAAGCTCACAGTTGCTGCTGTTGACCTGTAATAATGTGAAAAGGATATTTTTGTTTATTCCTCTCCTTATCTGAGCTGCAGTTGCATGTCTGTAATATCCAGGTTTGATTTTTACCAGCTTATTTTCCTGAAAAGGAGACTGAGCTGGTTTCTTTGCTGTCAACTACAGTGCTGACCAAACCTAAATCCATTCATCATTGTTCCTTAAATTACAGGAAATGCTCCTTCCAACACTGCACACTGATTTTAAAATTCTCTTGCTCATATACATTCTTGGCTGGAGATACACACGTGATCTTCTTTTGCTTTAAATTCCTGGCCTCAGCCCACTTCTGCAGCTGGTTTATTCACTGTCCAAAATTATTGGCTAAGGGATTTATCTTTTATTTTGTATATATTTGGTCTTGGGATTTTTTTTTTACAGGAATCTCTGCTCCTGCCAGCTGACTCTTGAGCCTGTGGGACTGTCATTAAACCAGTTGCTTGACTGTTTGATTTGGTTTTTCCTCTCTGTAATTTCTTTGAGCATTTACATGCATTGCCTCCCCATGGTTGTAAGGAGTGTGTCATAAGCCAGTTTGCACGTGCAGACTTCTGTGTTGTACTGCCTTGTGTTCTTGTCTAAGCTTTGGGCTGTTTAGTGCAGTTGGACTGAGGAGAAAACCACTGGCTTAAACAGAGCATCCCTTCTCCAGTCCCCTCTTGTCATGTAGAAGGGTCACAGCAGCATAAATGGGCTTTGATTTCTTCAGTTCCATTAGTGGGTGGATTCTCTTGGCATAGATACAGTGAAAGGTGGCTGTGGAGTTGTCTAGCAGATCTCACACAGTCACCGTTTCAGACATGAGCCAAGGTGGGCTTGGATTGCACTCTTCGTTGGAAATCCCAGGCAGTGCTTGAGTTCATAAGTAAGCATAGAATTCCAAAGTCCATGCTTAATTGTGGGTTTTTTTGTTTGTATTTTGTTTTACTTTGCAATGAAAATACAGGCTATTGCTGAGAGCTTGAGTTTTTGTTCTTCTCTGGGGATTCATAAATAAAAACAGATAGCTTTTGCAGGTGCCTAATTCTGATGTTGCATTAGTGGCCTTTCCTGTATGTTTCAAACAAATGTGTGGAATGGCATGGATTTCATGGATGGGGGTTATCTGCAGCACAGGTTTGTTTCTGGGTACCCTGCTTACAGTGCAGTTACAGCTGCTTCTGTGGTATTTTACCTGCAAGGAGGACACTTGCTGAAGAGATGTTTGCTGTGTCTCCATCCTCAGGAGTGTTTGAGGCAGGGGGCAAAGCAAGGCTGGGAGGGGGAAGATGGAACATTCCAGGCTGGGTGTGACCCTGGTGCTGTTCCCCACTGCAGCCCGGGGCCGGGAGGGAAGAGCTGCCGGGGGGCCAGCGTGGAGCACACGGTGTGTGAGAACCTGCCCTGCCCCAAGGGCGTGCCCAGCTTCAGGGACCAGCAGTGCCAGGCCCACGACAGGTACACCAACAAGAAGAAAAGCCTCCTGACAGCTGTCATCGTGGATGGTGAGTTTTTTTCATCTTCCTTTCAAACTCCTTGCTGTTCTTTTGCTGCAGTTTCTCATCTGCAGGGCTCCCATTGTTGGTGAGAAGGCTGCAATAGGCCCCCTTTAGCTACAGCTGAAAGACTAATTACAATTAATTGTTCTTGGTGCTGCCCTGCTGTTTGTTTAGCCTTCTTAACAGAACATACAGAGTTGTCAATGCTTTACTCATCTTTTTGAAATGCTGGGAGAGAAGTGCCTTAACTTGATTCCCAGTCTGGAGTTGGGAATTTCAGACTGGGAATCAGAGAATTGGGAATTTAAACATTAAAAAGTTCCAATTAGTTTGGAACTGAAAAAAAAAAAAAGGTGGATTCCCTGTGACATTTTTTAATTTATGTCACTTTGGGGCATCTCAGCGTGATTGCCTTCCTCACCTACATTCCTTTAACACTTCCTCTGCTGGATCTTGCAGTTCATCTGCTACTCAACCAGATGTTGGTGGGATATGAAATGGTCTGGAGAACTTGTTCTTCTAAAAGCACTGGCTGTAGCCTGAATTTTGTGAGACACAATGACTTGATCATCCTTATCAGATTGATGAATGCTCACTGTAACAAACATCTTCCCTTTACAAACAGATGCACTAAAGTGTATTGACTAATTGGTTTTCTGTGCTATTAAAGCCCAGTCTCATCCATGTAACTCTATAAATAGTAATATTTTAAAGTGGGCCAATGACAGGCCTAAACTGGAAGCCTCATGTTCCTTCAAGGATGAGATACCCAAATCCATTCATGTAGAGAATGCATCACCATTGCCTCAAACACTTGTTTGTGCTGTTCCCAAGGGTGGTTGTCATATTTCTTTTCCCAGATAAGCCATGTGAGCTCTTCTGCTCCCCCCTGGGCAAGGATTCTCCTGTGCTGGTGGCAGACAGAGTCCTGGATGGAACTCCCTGTGGGCCTTACGAGACAGACCTCTGTGTACATGGCAAGTGCCAGGTGGAGTAACTTTCTCTTGTTCTGTTTCTGGTGTTAGGTTCAGTGTGGGGCAGCTCCGTGGGGGTGGCTGTCCCTGAGGGGAGGGGACAGCCCTGTTTTACCAGGCCCACTGCAAGTGCTCCATGGCCCTGTGTATTGGTCTGAGAATCTGAATGCCTGAGGTATGATATTGTTCCTGAACAGCTGGGAACGCTCAACAATCACATTTGCTCGTGTGCATGGCTTGGGTGGGAAGGGACTTCTGTGAGGGGAGCAGATTGGAAGGAAAGTCTGGCCTGCTTAACTGCTCTTTTTTGGCTTTTAGAGGGATCACTGATAAAAGCACTGAAGCTGCAAATCAGTTTACAAATTGTCACTAAGCTGTTACAAGCATTATCTTGCCAGAATCATGATGCTTTTCGGGTCCACCTGGTTCCTTCTTAGAAATATTGAGGAAGCTTTTCAGTACCAGTTGCTCCTTGGCTCCTGCAGCTACATGAGCCAGAGTCTTCAGGCTGAATTCCCTTTTCCTTAGAGTGATGGCTTATAACCATTGCAATGATTATTCCTCTCTAACCAAATTATATACACACACAAAATGAGGTGTGGGAGATCTCTAATAAAACTTCATGGTTTGCTGAGAGAGTTTGTAAAGCATTGAATGCTAAGGAGAGCAGTTCTCTTAGAGCTGGTGCTTCAGGTTCCTCAAAAGTTTAATGAAGTTGTGTAGATCCATATAAGATGTAGATTTAATGTTTGAACAAGGGAAGGGAGATGACAAAATGTGTATTTAAAGATCATAAAAGACAGGAAGTTGTTTGGAGTGGGTGCTCCTGGTGATGGGCTCAGGTCATTCGTCACAGACAATTTGACAGAGCAGACCCTTCATGAGTTTCCTCTCACCTGATCCTGGAGCACGTGTTCAAAGTGAGCTGCACACACCACAGGGGTGGAAAGACAGCTCACTTGGCTACAGCAGCTTTGTCAGGGCTGGATTCTTCCTGGCAGTTCTTCCCTTTAACTTTCTCCTCTTCTAGATTTGTATCCTGTGGTAGGAGTTGCTCTTCCTGGTATTAACCAGCCTGCTGTATCCACCAGAACAGCTTTTTGGCATCACCCTTTCTTTCCACTAACTCCACTTTTCCTTGGGCACAGGGCACACCAAATTTGGCATTATTTCTGATTTCTGTGATTGATTAAGAAATGCCAATTTTAATTGCTTTGAGCCTTCCAGTCAGGTAGATAAATGAATACAACATTCACCTGGGTGTGAGAGAGGCTTAGAGGGCATAAAGCAGCAATGCAAAGAAAGAAATGAAAAATCTTTGGATTGAATTTTGCACTACTGCAGGAGACACTTCCCACTGTTTCTTGACAAATGATGCTGAAGAGGCATTTTTAATTCACTCTTTCTAATTTGTTCCAATGAAGAATATGAATAGCAACAGTCTGGGGAGCCAGTACAAATTCGATTCTTTATAATACAAAGTGCTTTGCACATAGAGCCAGGTTCATGGTGCATCCCAAGTTACTTAATTTTTCCCTGGTTTTGGCTATATCTGAAAAAAGCTTAAAAAAACCCATTAATAACCTTTTATAGTCAGGCCAGCTGTGCACCTCCAGCTGTGTGCCATTCACCATTACTCTGGGCTGGCCAGTTTTATTGCTCCAAACCTTCAGAACTGCCACAACTGGTAAATCAAACATCATGGCAAGGAAGGTTTTTTTCATCCAGGGAGGATCAGTAGCCAGCTCCCTCCAAATGAATTCCTTTATGAGCACAGAGCACTGGAGGTACATCACGAAAAGCAAATTGCACTCTGAGTCGGGGGCAACTGCCTTTAACTGTGCAGAGAGGTGATGACAGCTGCAGAACATTCAGTCCATTTGCATCTGGCTGAGAAAAAAATGTGAAATGATCAGTTCAAGCCGAGCAGATTTGAAAGCCCTGTGAACTCATTTATAATGCTGCTCTGCCATATATATGTGCAGTGCAGTGCTGAGAATTGCCATATGTGCCTGTGTACCCCATTTGCCACAGATACTTGTCTAACTAGCTGCCTATTAAACCAATTTAATTGCCATATTCATTTAATTACTCCTCTCCTTGTTTCTTTACCCAGTGTAGACAAAGCCTGGTAATAAGCATTGCAGGGGGCCTGGAGAAGAGAATAAGTGCTGAAATCAGAGGGTGGTATTACTGTTATTTATTTTCTTATGTAATCCTTCTAGTTAGAGGCTCTCAAAGGCAGGAATGACACATTGTCAGTGCAACAGACAAATTAGCAGTAACCGTTGCTTGTGAACATGTAGCCCAGGAAATGTAATAGTTCTTCTCCCTTCATTAGATGCTCCTAAATACAGCTCGTGAATTGTTCTTGGATGATGAATGAATGTAGATGAACATGGCAGAGAAAAAGCTGTTGCAAGGAGAGGAAGGTTTTGAGAAGGAAAGCAAGAACATATTCTCTGATGCCTCAAAATGCCCCAAATACTTTTGGGCACTAAGGGGAATTTCCTTCTGTTGTACTTTGTGAAGTGAGTACAGTTTCACTTTAAAGCTGAACTCCAGTCTAAAAGGTGTCAATGAAGCCTTTGGTGTCAGCCTCACTATCCCTGAAACAAAATCATCAAAAGCAGCAGCATCTCTGTATTTATCCCTTACACCTGAAGGCAGCTGGAGTGAGTAAACTTGGTTATTACTTTGATCATGCATAGAAACACCAAAGAGCAAAGTCAGCCCTAAATTTAGCATAGGGTTTCCTAAATCACCTGGACTTTTTCTAGTCTTACTCCTTGTTTTTGAGATGAATCATAAGGTCTTAATTCAATTTTTTCCTTGTTTATTTGAGTTGGTTTTGAGGCTGAACATTTTTGACTATCCTCTGAGCAAACTATATCCCCTGTTCAAAGCATATGTAGGTCTTTGACCTTTTCTCCTCAAAATGCACATGGTCTTCTAGCAAGGAGAATTTATTTTCTCCAGAGATTTTTCAGAGACAATCTGTAGGAGGCTGAAGAACAAGAGCAGCCTGATGTGTTGGAGGAGGAGGGTGAATGGTCATGTAGGCTTTGCAGCAGTTTGCTTTCCCTGCCATGGACACTGAGCCATGGGGAAGGTGGGGTAGGGCACTGCAACCTGCACCTCACACTGGGTTATCTTCTCCTGTTTCTCTTCAAGGGACAAATGGCTTCTGAGGAGAGGATTCCCTGAGGGTTTTGTTCTTCCCTGGGCCTGTGGGGTGTGTGTTTGATGAGAGAACACTCATGAGCTCTTTCTAACCCCTTACAGTGCTTTGCTCTGTGCTGCTGAGGTTAATTCAAAACTGCTGGCAGGAGTGGAGCTAAAAAAAATGTCAGATGTCACAGAGCAGAGGGGTGAGGAGAAGACAAGCTGCTCAGCTGACTGTTAGGATGCACATGACCTTGTGCTGGCTTTTCTCAAAGGAGGATTAGTCTGAGCCTCATGACAACATGCGAACTTTCCAGTGGGGACTACAGATTGTGCTTCAGGATGTAATTTAAGGTCTCTGTGAAAAGAGAGACCTCCTGTATAGCAGAACTGGGCTAGAGATCAAGGGCAGTCTTTGCTGTGATTTAACAGTTTAGGAGGTGAAGATGTTTTGGCTCTGTCTGCAGTATTCTCTTGGGTGTTTTGTCATATCACACCTCCTTTCAGCTGGCTGGTGAATCCACAGTATGTTTAATGATAATAAGCCACAAATTAGGCTATCCTGGCACAACACAATTGTTACAGAACTACTTCATTTTGAAAGTGATTGTTGACTCTATGAAAGGGGAGCACAAAATTAAAAGTAGATATATTTTCAAAAATAGCTTCTGCAAACTGGACAGGCAGAGTGTCAGGAGAGTACCACAGGTGGCAGAGGAGAAATTGAGGTTGTCTACTGGACCTGCTGCTGGCAAACAGTTTTTTACACACTTAGTACCCACTTTTTGCATTTGATTGATGCCTGCAGTTCTGGCTTTGTGTCCTCACTTGAGTATTTTCCATGTATTATTCATATTCCTGCATTACAAACTGTGGTACAAGATGTTCCAGACTGGGTAGCTTGTCTCCATACAACAACTTGGCTTAGCACTGAACTTTGATAGATTATTTAGTGCATGTGCACAAAATCCAGAAGGATTGTTTGAACTACAGAGACCTGTTATATAATTGCCTTTTCTGGTTTTTTTCCATGTCTGGATCTGTAGCAATGTAATCTGAGGTTAAAAAGAGTATCAGGGATTTTGGTGAGTAAGGCACAGTCACAAAATCAAGTCCTTGTCAATAACCTGCTAGTCTGTGGCATACTTTGCAGTAGTGTATGAAAAAAAAAAACAAAAAACCCTTGCTATTTTCCCCAGTTTTTCTTCCATGTTATCCCATGGAAAGCACATAATAGAACAGAAGCAAAGGAATTCCTGGGATAGGAAAGAGCTTTGTATTATTTGCATGTTCTCTCATGAGCACAGAGGTTTTGACACATAACCTTCAATATCTATATGTGAAAAATCAAGAATTATTGTCTAACAGCCTCATGAGCTGCTGAGGGATCTAAGCACAAAGTCAATGGCAGGTGATATTGCAGATTTAATGCAGATCAGATAATGTTAATTTAATATAGAAGGTGTCTAACTCCTGATGCAGCAGAGCTGCTCTGATTCAGACAAAATCTGAAGGCTTGGAAAATGACAGGAGGATATTTGCTGAATTGACTCCTACATGGACTCCAATCCTTAGCACAGAATTTGTTGTGGAACAGAAATTGGAGTAACTCAGAGATGAACTGAGGGATTAGGGACCCAGACTCACCTCACCCAGCCCTGACAGCCACCCTCAACCCTCCACAGGGGCAGACGTGTTTAAAACAACAAAATAAGAATTCTCTGCCCCTCAGATCTGAATGTCACTTGCTCACATCTGCACATTCCTGTTCCATGTGGTCCATCCCTGGAGGTATCAATAGACATTGGATATTATGGACAAAAGAATTGGCAGTATAGATGAATCTGTGATAACCAGCCTGCTCTGTACATGATTAATTTGTAAAGTGGCACATGCTGCATCAATATTTATATTTGATCCATTGAGACAGCCAGTTACTTAAGCATATGGGAAGCATTACAGTTTTGTGAGCCTACAATGTCATTTCTTGCAGAGAGTGGGTGTATATAACAAAAATAATTGTGTTTATGTAGCAAAACATACCCTCACAAGCTGTATCAATTGAGCTCTTTCACAGCCATTGAAAATACAAATAAAAATATCATTAAAAATATCCAAGCAATACAGAGAATAGTTCACACAGAAGAATCCAAGTGATATGTATTCAAAAGAGAAGAGTTTTCCTATGCTGGAGCCAGCTATGACTGAAGTTGGAAATACCACCCAACAAGCAGACTTTCAGATGTTTAATTATAAAAATGAGAAGAAGGGGGAGGGAGAGAAGGCAGGGTGGATGGAGATATCGGCTTAAAGAGAATTAATTTCAGGCCTTTGGCTCAGAAAATGTGCAGTTACCTGCCAATTTAAAGGTCAGTGGCCAGTTCCAAAACATGGTGTCAGAGCAGGAGACTGCCTGGGTGGAAGAGCCTGAAGAAGCCTGTGGACACATTTCTGACTGTCCATGCTGAGGACTTGAAGCCCTAAAAGACTTATTTTCATGTTTCTTGACAGCATTCCCATGTTTTAAAGCTGCTTCCCTTCTCACCAGTCCATTCAAGACTGACGGAACTGAAATTATCCAGCAATTGCTGGATGGGCTGGTCCATGGACTCAGTCTGCTCATCTGCAGGATAAATCTTGGGTCAGAAAACACACAGGATGTTATTGTTATTTACAAGGTCTTTCTTTCCTCAGAACTTAAAGCTTCCCCTTTCTGCTTCTTAATTTAATAAATCCCCTTACCTTGATTGGTTGGACTGGACAGGAAGCAACACAAAGTAAGTGAGAGATGGCAAAGATCAAACAACTCCTTTGAACTATTTAGGTTATAAGAAATTCTTTCTGCACTGTGAAAACTTGACTTTTGAGCAGTGAAACTTGGGATTTTCCCTTTACATATGGTTAATTAAGCCTTCATATTTTGGACAGCTCTGTAGATAAAGGATGGGCTATAGAATGCACAGAGTATATTGTCAGTGGGAAGCTGTTGATGTGCACACTTGATGGTTTTTCCAGCCACTGCTGGAATCTCAGGGGCTCTCACACCTTTGAGAAATCTCTCAATTAAGAGCCCAAGGACTTGTGGCAGTTACTTTGCATCTACAAAGGTGATAGCCACTGTGTTCTGCCTTTGCAGTCCAGTCTCTTCCACTTGTTTTAAGAGTGGCCATGGTGGTGTTTTTAAGAATATTTCCCATGTAGGGTGTTCTCAAAGGATCAGAGTGGCCAAGGTGGACACTGCAATGTGTTTCTGAATGACTTTGCAGCTTTTGGAATCCACTGTCAAATCTTACCCAAAGCTGTTTCATTATGTACTGTTATTAAATGTACTGTTATTAAATGTTCTTTCAGTTTGGAAATGGTTGGAAGGCTTGGGGAGAGGGGAACAGGCTCTAATGTTTGTATAGACAACACTAAAGTGCTTCCAAGGTATTTTTCCCCCATAAAGTAGCAAGAATGCACCAATTTTCATCTTGAAGCCAAGAAAAAAAAAAAAAAAAGTGTTTTATTCTCTTAGAGATATTCCTTTGTAAGAACCCATTTCCTGGCCCAAACGTGATGGGGACTTTAGGTTTCAAGGCTTGAACTGGGGGAAAAGTCTGATCTGTGGATGGGAGCAATGGTGCCATTGAAGAGGAGAGTGCAAAGGCCATTCCCAGTTCCTTCACTCACGGGGAACAGGGTGAAGGTGAAAAGTAAAACCCAGCAAAGATATTGGGAGTTAAATTTATGGATTCAGTGGGTTCTTTCCATGCCCTTCAGAGAGGGCCTCTCAGGTCAAAGGGTGTCAGTGACCAAGTAGAGGTGTGAAGTAATGGCTTGTCTTGGACCCCAGTCTCGGATGAGGGGGGACTCAGCCTTCCCAAGCTGTGCTGGCTTACACTGGTTTCCATTATCTGGGAAACTCCAGCATAAATGCAAAGCATGTGATTGCCAACTCCCCATTCTTTCCCTGCCTCCATTAGAGTCCTACAGACTCCTCATGTAGCTCTAGGAATGTGTGTGGTTCAACACTCATTATGTTCCCTTTATTCAGCTGTGTGCTCACATAGTGCTAATAACAATGCAGCACAATAAAAGATAGCACCAGAGCCTTAAATTAAACACAGCCTTTCCAGTATCTCAGCAGGGTGGCAGGCAGGCGTTTATTTCCAGCTGCCTTTCAGCAACCCCCTTAATAAATCATCCTGATTTTCTTGGAAGGAGAACTGCTGGGACATCCTTCTGTTCTGGGGGCAGAATCACGTTCAATATCCCAAAATTATTTGTTGGACATTGGCATGAAGTTTAGCTTGAAAATGGCAACTGCCAGAAACTCCACTATCTTCTTCCTACCTCTTTTAACTCCCATTTATACAGGATTGTTCCCGCTGTTCCTGTACACCAGTGTAGGTGCTGTGCCAGTTAATGAGCACCATTTCCCTGGTATGTGTTTAGGATGATCATCCTCTCTCAGCATGTCTGTCCCTAATGATTTACCCAGACAAGTTCTGCATCAGCACACGGTGGAACGCTGGCAGTCTTTGATCCCTGAAATACATCTGGACTCAGGCAATGGCCAGGGTCTTCTGAAACCAGGGGAATGTTGGAGTTCTGATCCAAATTGCATTGCTTACACACAGACAGGCTCAGATAAACAGCCTGAGTTCTCTTAATATTTCCCTGCTTACCCTATTTTTCAAAATGTTTGTTGTTTTGATCATTCCCTAAGATATCTCTCCAACTTTCCTCTGGCTTCATCATAGGAAGGCAAAAAAGGGAGAGACCCAATAGCCTTATTCAAATAAGTCTTACTAATGACAGTCCTGCTAACTTCATTTGCCAAGAAACTGTTTATCTATGCAGAATAAATCTTAAACTCATTTTTAATAGTGCAATCTCTGCTAATAACTTGCATAATGACAACACTTATTGCAGTAGAAATTTATGTTTTAAGAGCAAATTGCTGATCATTTTGAGGGTCTTACATGGACAGAATACAATTTATATAGATAAATGACAGTGTTGTCAGCCTCAAGATCTACAAATGTAGAATGTTCCATCACAACCTGTGAATGCTTTGTGAATAAGGAATATTATGGTGATAGCTACAGGGAGAATATGTGACTCTCCCCATGTGTGGAAGCAGAATTGTAGGTTTTTATTGGAAAAAAATTAGGTATACATAGAAAATTATGAAAACACCATTTCTAATGAAGCTTTGGGTGAAACTGTTAGATTTTATAGTTTATTTTTCAATTGAATGCTGATTCTTAATACTGTGCAAACATGTGGAAAATTTCATAATTGCGTAGGCAGTCTTGTGGTGGAAATTGGCCAGATATGAACCTGACCTGCTTCCATTGCACTACTCTTTCATTTCAGGTATCTTGAGCCATCTGATTAATGAGGTCTTTTTTTTCAGGTACTTCAGAAGTTTAATTAAGAGTTTAATGTTTTCTCCCCATTCAGGTTTTCAGTCAGATGTCAGTCTTGACCTCACTACTTAGAGATCCTCTAACCTTGCAAACAAAGTAATGGGGGTCTCTGGTTGTTGTCATTAGAAAATTGGCTGTGATGGGATCATTGGCTCGGCTGCCAAAGAGGATCGCTGTGGGATCTGCAGTGGTGATGGGAAAACCTGCAAAGTGGTGAAAGGAGACTTCAACCACACCAAGGGCATGGGTGAGTAACACACAGTGGGGTTCTCTTACCTGCTGGAGGAGAGTTGGGACAGCCATAACTCCTCTTCTGCTTGGATAGCACTGGAGTCACCTAGCAAAAACAGCTCTAGGAAGCCCCTAAGAAACACAAAAACAAACCCCAACTCACTTCAAGTGTGATACCCCATCTGCTTCTTACTCAGTCACCCAGATACCAGCCACTGCCTCTGCCTAAATTCAGAGTGAAGTTGTGTTTCTCATTTTGACTGCTGCTAGTGCTGATGATTTTAAATAGGAGACAAAATCAGAGAATCTTTCCCAGCAAGAGGAAGTTGGATTTCAGCACCATCTTTGAGGTCTCAGAATGATGCATGTTGCATGTTGTAGATGTTATAATCAGAATATCTCAGCTAAAGGAAAGAGCACTGCACTCCCCTTTGAATATTTTTACTGATTCCCTGCCAGCAAAAATATCCGGTATAGGATATAGGAGCTTGGAATTAAGACTTTTCCCTTTCTTCTTAAACATTAATGTATGTACAGCTTGGTGTTTGAACTAGTCTTTGTTCCAGAGTTTCTGTACTACACTTCTGAGAACCCTGTTATCACATATCCCAATTAGCCAAAGTGAGGGAAAGCCAGAACTTGGAAGCTGCTCCAGGAGGAAACAATTGTCCAGAAAAAAAATTATTTCCCATTCAGTCAAGAGAGAACTGGCATTTCTGTATGAAGAAATACATTCAACATGTGCTGCTCCAGGACTGAGTTCTACAAAGCACTTGAAAATCCCCTTTAAGCACACACTTCAATTCAGTTTCGTGGCTAAAGCAGCACCAGTGCTTAGCAGCTCCCTTTAGTCCTTCAGATCTCAGCTCTGAAGTCTGAAGCTCTGATTTTGTTCACTGACCTCTTCCTCTGCACCCTCCTCCTCCTGAGCTGTGGGGCCAGCTGGAATCTGTCACCTCCTGTGAGATGCAGGTAGGATTTCCCACCTGCACCACATCTCTCTGAAGCACATTTGTGTGCTTGGCCAACCTGTAGAATGGTTTTCTGCATAAGTACCTTTGACTCTTTTGTCTCAATTATTTTCCACCTACTTACATCAAGTCTTTTGCATTTGATGTAAGTGGTGGGATAAGTTCCTCATTTCCATTGGAAGAAAACCAGCTATTCTCCATTTCTTTAGCAGGTTATTCAGCTTTCATGGACTTACATGCTGTTGAAGAGTAGCTATCTTTTATCTTTTCCAATGAGTCTACAAAACATCTTGTGCAGATAAATACAAAATTTCTGGGGAGCTGCCAGGAGGTTGCACCCGTTTCCAGCTACACAGACTGCTTGAGGTGGTGACTTTACAAGGCTGTAGGAGCAGAGCACTTCAGCCTTAAGTGGCTGCCAGGACTCTGCAGGAGGTTTTCGCCCCCAGTACCCTGGAACCTAATCAGAAAGAATTCCTGATGACTCGAGGAGAGTGTTCAAGCGTTCGGATTCTCGGCCCATCATCTCACACACAAAGCTGTCAAAGTGTTGCTTTGTCAATGCAATGTTTCCACCATTAGCCATCTCACGTAATCTAGAAGATAATTGTTTTTACCAGTATAAGCTCAGAACCATTTTTTAGATGTGTTGTTTTATATTTAATTTGGAAAGTCCATTTCATTTTATGTGTGTTCCAATCCATTTCTGCTCACATGCTGCTGTTTTGCAGAATCAGGTCCTCAGGTGAACCCACTGAATTTCATGCAGTAAGCAAAGCTCCAGGTGTGGGATATCACAAGTGAACATGGCATTACTCAAGGGAGAAAAAAAGGCCTTTTTAGTAAATTGACAGTTAAGCGAAAATGTGCAAAAATTTTGTGGAAGCTGGGGCAAAGAAAGATCCACAATATTCTGGTGATAACAAGCTGAAGGTTTTAATGTGTAGATGATTGCACAGTTCAGTAGCAAATCCCCACAACCTGGCTGCATTCCAAGTCAAGGCCCCGAGTCCAGTGTGCTGATTTCTTACTTTGAAATGGAACAGACTTCAAGCATCAAGACATTGATTGTTTTGGAGTGGTGTCTGTCTGGGGAGTTGCAGCTGCAGCCTTGGGCCTTGGTGTGCCCGTGGGACTCCTCTGGTTGCAGGATTGGTCCCTCTGTGTCCTGTGATTGCAAATGATGTTGTGGAGCCCTGTGAACTGAACTAAACCCCTGCCAACTCCTTTCTGTTTCTTAGTAACCAATAGTCATTGTAAGAAGGTTTCCACATGTGTGATGGCAAAGGCAAAGGCTGTTCCCAAGTGTTTCTCGTGTAAGATACTTGAATGCTGTTTGCAGTGGCAGTGGGTGTCGGTGAAATCCTTTGGTGTTGGTTCTTTATCTTCTTTTTGTCAGATTAGCTGGGGAAATTTGGTATCAAAAGCCATGGATAAGCTTCAAGTCCTTTTACTGTTTTACTTGCCTTGTCAGAGATACAAAATACAGATCTTTCCTTTTAGGGAATCTGTGTGAAAGGAAGCCAAATTTTCATGCACCAAGTAAAAAGAACCAGGTCTATTTCTTTTTTTCCCCAACTTTAATTTCTCCAGTGTTCTGCCACCCTGGTGGGAAAGATGGTGGGACATTCAAAGTGCCTCATAGGAGGTCCAGCAGTTCAGCTCTTACCACCTGTGCTCCAGGGTGATCCAACTGGAAATGGACTCCGTTTTTCTGCTGGAGAGGAGGTCAAAAGCCCTTCTTTATGATGCTAAACATCACATACACTTGTGTGCAGCTGGCTTCTTCAGCAGGCCAGCTGAATGCACTGTTTAGGCTGAGGTTTCCTTTTGACTGGCAGCATGCCCTGTACCTGTTTCTACAAAATGATTTTTCAAAACTACAGAGTTGTTCTAAAGTCCATCTCTGTCACCCTGCCGCTGTACAGGGGGCCTAGAAATGAAGAACAGCACGTTGACTCCTGTCTGTTGGGGAACTGATTTATCACTGACAACTTCTCCAAGGCTGTGCCTGTAATCCTCAGTGACCTGAGTCTGTCTCCTTGATTTTTCTCAGCCACATCAAGATTTTCATTTATGGTTGGGATTCAAAAGAATCTATAATTATAATTCAAAAGAATCTATGTTTATAATTCAAAAGAATGACCACAGATATTTGGGTTTTTTAATGGCAGACTCTGATAAGGTGATACATGCCAGTTGTTGTAACTATCATCTTGGGAAAGGAAAAGTACATCTTTGCTGGGAATTTTTCTTTTTAAGATGGCAGAAAAGTAGGGCTTTTATTGCCTATGCTGTTTGTCCAGCACTTATTAAAAGAAATTTGAACAGTAGTGCTGTAATGGTGTCTGGGAGCATCTTTAGCCAACACAAAAATACCTTTTTTTTATCAACAGGGTGCACATGTAAATTATGAGAAAGTAGAACTTTACCTAACCTTTAACTCAGAGATCCCTTATAAGGGTTCCATCAGAACATGCAAGTTAGAAATCCCAGTAACCAACTTTGCAGCAATGGTCAGAGACTTTGAAATTTATCCATGGCTCAGAGAAATGATTTTCTTACAAATGAGCTATCCCATGGCTGGAAGTGGACAGGTGCCAGTGCAGAATTTATTCTCAAGCTAAAAGAACCATCACAGCTATTCAGAAAATAGACATAATTTGCACTCCACTGCAACACTCAGCAAAAGCTGCAAGGTGGGAAGGAGATGGAGTCTGAGATGCTCAGCTGATGCTTATCCCTGAAATACCACGGAAGCAATGCTGGCCTTGGCTGGCATGTAGGCAGGACAGCCTGAGCTCCTTGGCTTCTACCCTGAGGTGTTTGTTCAAAGCACTTTTGGGAGGTTTGATAATGGGCTGGGCACTGTTGACTTTCTCCCACCTGATTTTGGTGTGTACAGGGCTAAGACAGGAGGGTGCAGTGCCCAGGGATTGCTACTTTCAGCCATGGGATAATTTTTCCCTTACCTCGGGGTCCATGTTTCACTGCAGTGTGAACCAGAAGAGTTCTGCAGTAGATCAGTGGCATTCTGAAGTTCACACTAAACTTTCTGTTCTTTCTGGAAGTAATAACAATGGCTAACAATGGATTTTTCTGTGTGGGCTGCTTTCCTCTTGCAAATCTCTCCAGCATTTAAATGAAGATACAGTAGCCACTTTTCACATATTAATCTCCTTGATGACAAAGCCACCTCTTTGTTCTGGTGTCTCTCCTAATACGAGTTATACCATAAAATTTGTATCTAGGATTTGCTTCAATCACAGTCTTACATTCCTGAGACACTGATGTAATGCAGATTATCCAGAAAGATTGGTGTGTGCCAAAGTAACTGTTCCCAAGGTGGACTATACTGCATACAGCACTATAAATTATCAAATAATGAAGTTCTCCTGTTGTATTTTCAAAGCTTCATCTTAACAGGCTGATTTATGGGTGAAATTACTAAGAATACTGCCTGATAGTTGCCAAATCTCATCAGTCTTTAACCAGTTCCTCATTTCAAGCAGAACTTTAAGCCCAACCTTGCAAACCCCAGCCTTGCAGACAATTATCCTAAGACCTAACAGAGCTTTGAGAGTCCTTGACTCAGGGCCAACTCTGAGAGTTTTTTTGGTTGTTCTAGCTGACACTTGATAATCTTTCTGGCAATCTGCAGTTACAGTTTGCTTAATAAAATGTGCCTGGAAAACACTGGAGGTGTTTTCCTGGTGCAGTTATCTCAAAGATCAGGAATCTGTGACCAGAAGCCTCCCACCAGCTCTGAGAACCAGAGTGAGTGCTGGAGACAATCCAAGTTTGTACCTGTGGCAAATTTGCATGGGTGATATTCAGTCTGTTTGCAGCAGAATTTGACCACTAACTCACCCAACATTGCTGGAGATAACGAATGAGATTGTTCAGGTGCTCCTGGTGGGACATGCCCAAGGGTTCTGCTTCACCTCTGAGAGGACAGGTCAGATCCAAATCCCTGCAAAGCATTTGGTAGTTCTCTAACAGGAGAGTGAAGATCAGCAGTCAGGTTTGTGGCACAGGGAGTTAACACAGTGTGTTTCTTCTTATTCAGGAGCTGTGAGTGCAACCCCCCAAAGCCATCAATCAGGATTAGAAATTACACAAGGAGAAAAAATCTGGTGTGAGACCAAACCAAACAGTCTCCAGAACTAATACTCTATTAATAGCTCACACTTCACTATTTACTATTCTAAAAAGTAACATAAAAATCACTTTTCCACGTGGTGTTGCTCTCATGGCACAGCGATGAAATGAGTGTATTTATGGCTTGAGCTAAGCCTCCAGCACAGCTCCAGAGTTTGCTCACCTCTAAAGCAGTGTGACACACTCCTGGCTGCTGCTGGCTTAGGGGACAGATCCAGAGTTCACTGAACTTAGTGACTGCTGTCCACTAAATTTAGAATAACTTTGTCTCCAACACCTGCATGATTTAGCTCTGGGCATTTGTATCTACTTTAAAAAAAAGTAAATAATCCCCTAGCAGGTACATTAAATTAAATTACCTGAAACTTGGGCATGTTCCAGACTGGCTTCCTAACAGGGGTGTTCAGGGGTGTCCCAGGAGCTGTTTCCCTGTAACAGACTGTTCCTGGTCACACTTTGCTGTGTTCATGTCTTGAGTTGTTGTTGGTTGGATTTATATGCAGCTGCGTGGGGTGCAGTGAGGATGTTTGATATCTGAAACACTCTGTATTGACTGTTTTGATATCTCAGCTGATGAAAAACCAACTCCTGGCAATAAGATAAAGCCCAACATCTGTTTGCTCTGATTTCATAACAGATTTCAGTATTGCCTTTGAAAAATTGACCCTGGAAGTAATGATTTTTCCTGGTGAAACTCAGGCTGGAACAGCAGCTGGGAGAGCCTCTGGTCTGGCTTCTGTGCACAGACAAGGTTTGAGCTCTGCTGCCCCTCTCTCTGGTTTTCCTGCTAGGGATGAGTGACCATTTCTGAGATACCCTGAGTAAGGGGGAAGTAAGTGAGGAGGAATAAGTGCAAAGAGAAATAAGCTGAAGGGTCAGATGAAAGTGTCATTCAGATACAACAAATCAGGGAAGGAGGAACCCTGTCTGGCCAAGCCAGACACCCACCCTCTGCACCTGATGAAACCCAATAGCTCAAGCCTTCCTCATGAAATGAATGTTCAGGAAAAGAATCCACCATCTGAGACCCCAAATCTCCGTGTCACAGTGGCAGGAGAATCACTTAGTTCTGAGGTGCAAGAGGCTGTCACCATACTCCTTTGAGTCCTCCCTCTATCAGCACAGCAAAAGCAGTGTTCAGCTGCACTTTAATCCCTAAAATAGCTCCCTGAACACTGCTAAGTGCTAAAGGAATCACTGCTCTCTGTGCCAGCACTTCTCCAACCCATTGCTCTAGACAGCCCACAATTCCCATGCAGGCATCACTGACACAGAACAGCTTCACAGAGCCCTTTAAAGCAAGAAAAGTGGATGAGGGAACATACAGGATAAGCTGCTTAACATCTAAAAGAAATAGGACAGCAATAACCCCAAAAAGCTGCCAAGTGATACACTGCAAAGTAAACTGGGTGGCCAATTAGAAGGAATCAAGTCATGGTTGTGATGAGATTAGTGTCATCTACAGAGGCCTGATTCAAAGACTAGTGAAGCCAGTGGAAAAACTCTGCCTGGCTCTTTGAAATGGGCCCTGGTGTTCCTCTGTGTTATTATTTAAAGGCATCGCTTCCACCCCATGGAGCAAGTCTGTAACTCCACATGTCTCCATAGTAGGGGGAAAATAGGCTACAATTCCTTGTAGCTCCTGCTTATTCTTACTCTATTCTGTGACTCAAAATTGGTCTTCAAAAATTGTTTAGAGGTGACCAGTGGTCAGTCCTGGAGAAACTTGCAGCTCTGTTATTGCATTAAGTCTGAGCTGTCAAATTCTCAGCAACCCAGTGCAAGGAGATCATTATCTCCTCCAGAATTTTTGTACAGAGCTGAAATGTAAGTGAAAACAAGCTTTTTCCATCATTTGTCCCACTAATTCCCTCTGTTCATTTTTAGCATCATCAAAAAGTTTTGTGGAAGTGAGTCCTCTCTGACACCACAGCCTCAACAGGGAGCACGAAGCAGGAACATCTGTTGGAAACATGATTTCAAATGCCTGTTCTGTGCAGTGTTGCTCCTGACAGTCACACTTTGCAGTGTCCCCGTGCATCCCTGTCAGTACTGCAGGAAAACCAGGGTGATTCAAAGGGTGCAGATCTAATAAGAGCTAATGAACAAGCCTGAAGTCACAGCTGAGCAGCACACATGCATTTTTGCTGAAATGTTACTCATGAACACACCTGTCACAGCAGTGAGAACTGGCTGCCAGCACAGGGATCTCATCTGGAGTGTTTCTCACTCAATCCCCAGCCTGGAGTTGAGTTTTTCACAGGAGATATGGGATGGCTGATCCTGGCTGGCCCTGCCCTGCTTTCATTCACCCCTTTTTTGTTGCTGTAGGTTACATCGAAGCCGCTGTGATCCCTGCGGGTGCCCGGCGGATCAGAGTGGTTGAGGATAAACCTGCTCACAGCTTTCTGGGTAAAAAGACAAAAGAAAAAATGTCTTAATTAAAATTCAGCTCTGTTTTCTTTTAAAAATTACCCTTCTCTAAGCGACCTGTAAAGTTTGTTGCTGCCAGGGAGGGGCTGGTGATTTGAGCCTTGCTACAATCTTGCTCTTGTGGCTTGGCTTCATGATGTTTGTGATGTGATAGTATGTGACACTTAGAGGCCCTGTGCAACCTGGAAGGACCAGAGAGTACTTTTTATATACAGACAGAAGAGTTCCTGAGCAGAACTTGGCAGTGGCTTGCACAGAGCTGCCAGGAGCACACAGCACTTCAGGAGGGAGTGGGGAGGAGAACAGTGTGTTTAGAGAAGGGAATGGCAGAGGTACTGATAGGAAGGCGCCCAGCTCAGTCTGGAGCAGAGGCAGGACAGGGGAGCTGATATCCCTTAGCAACCTGCTGCCATTTCCTACAGCAGCACATTTTCACTGGTTGCTGTACCCAAGACCTGATCCTGCACTCTGAGATGGGCTTAGCTGCAGCCTTTAGTCCACTTGCCTCTGTTTTATCAGGCAAAAAAAATCGGGTTTTTTGTGACAAGGAATGACAAGAAAATCTTCTTGTCATTTCTACTTTTGCATTCCTTTAGAAGCATCCTCTCCTCCTTTTCCTATGGGGAAAAAAGGGCTTAGATATGGCTGATGGGTAAGATTTGTATGTGAGGTTGTTGTAGGGCAGAGTCTGTCAATGAATTTGTTGTTCAGTTACTCATTGGATAAATTAAAGATCAGAATGGCACTTGTGAAGTGCAGCCAGTCAGTTACACTGAGGATCTGTCAGTCTGGTCTTCTGCCTCTTCTCTCCAATGTTTGGGGCATTTCTTTCTCTTTCATTACTGTGCAATAGATAAATGTTTTTATCCCCATCTGCTTCTAGAAAGTCCAGGTCACAGAAATGCTGATGCCCCATGGCCCTGAATTTACACAGGAACCCTGTGGCAGAGCAGAGGCTTCAAGGAAATTCAAGGAAAAAGGGTCCCTGGCACAATCAGAGCTGCATGGCCATGGAATTGCTTCCAGAGAGGAAGGAACTCTGAGAGGATTGCAGAGCTTGTCACACTCTGTTTTGTGGAAGAGGAAACTGAGGTGTTGCAGCTGCTCATGGCTATGCAGAGAGTCAGAGCAAAGCTCAGACCTTGGTTTCTGATTTCCACATCTTTTGCTTATAGTTCTTCATCTCCAGCCAAAAGGAGATGTTAATATCCAGGATTGGAATATTGAATGCTGCTGAAAACATTTGCACAGTGGTTTTGTGAGGATTTCAGGTCTAGTGCTATTGGTTTTCTGTCTTGACATATTGCCACAGTTTGCAATATCACTGGGAAAGGTGCTTTTGTTCTCTTTCACTCCAGATTCAGGGAAAAAAAAAGGAGGGCAAATTATGTCATTCAGCTGCCCTTTGATCAAAACCACTGGCATTTGTGCCACTTCTTGGTAGGAAGGAATATCACCACTGCTCCTATTTCCATAATGCTTCAGCCAGCCTGCCAGAGGATCCCGCCTACACGTGAGATGTTTGACATAGCAAAGCCTGGTGGAACAATGGGAGCCAGTGTTTCTTTGGGTTTTGCAAGTGCTCTGCCTTCTGGAAACCAGCCTTTTTGTTTGTCTTGGTGGGGTTTGCACAGGGTATTTGGGCTTTGGCAGATAGCAGAGCACTGAGAGTCTTACATGGAGTTAGAGACTGCCCTTCCTTGGGACAACATAACCTTGACTAAAGCAGATGGTTCCCCAATGGGTGGTGAAGATTAGAATTGTGTATTTTTGAGAGCAGGAGTTGGCCCTGTTTGTATCACATAAAGATAGATAAAAATCTGGCTCTTTTAAAGCTTTGAGTGCTTTCAGCTCTTTGGTTCATGGTCAGGAGCCAGGAGAACCTCTCTAAGCTTTCCAGGGTTTTCTCTTTCAAGGAATACTCAACACAAAGAAAAGATACCCAATGTCATGCTGAAGTGAGATGAAGAATAGCAGCAGGGGGCTTCCAGTAGGACAATAAAGATGACCAAGAAAAATACCCCTAATCACTCTTAAATTCAGGTCTGAGTGTGGAAGGATTTTCTATTTCAATAGCACTGACAAAGCTGAGTCAAATCAGGTCCTATTTCTACTCAGAACCAGGTACAACATTTTGGAAAGAAGCCCAGCATAATTTGGAATCATTATTCCATGTGCTGCAAGCAGTGCCTGAAGAATTTCCCTCCACCTACAGGCAACCCACGCTGGCTGCCTTGCCTGGCTGTAACTCTTAAAAACCACCTTGAACAGGAAATGCCTGGGCAGTTTGTGTCCACAGGCTGGGAAGCAAGGAGGGACCCAAGGTGGAAATAAAGATCTGACTAGATGCCAGGTTTAGAAGTTGATTATCCAGTTCCTGCCTTCCAGCCAACAAGAAAAACAAAAGTTACAGGTTGTTGCTGGGGTTCCTGTTCCTTCTGCTCTTCTACTGTACAAGTTTGAGTTTAGTTCTGTCACCTCGGTCTGGACAAAGCCAGCCAATGGTTGTGTGTGGCAAAAGTCATTGGAGTTCCCCATGTCTGAGACATGGAAGGTTTTGTAACTGCAGCAGTGATCTTGATGATGGGGTAATAGAGGCAAACAGCAGAGAAAACTTTGGCCCAAATGCTCTGCTGAGTCCCCAGTGCAGTTCCTGCAATCCTCGAGGAGCACCTTTGAGAACAGGTCTGCTTCCAAACTCTCCATCTCCTCAGCCACTAAGGGAGCAGTGCCTGCAACAATCAAAATCAAACCCTGCCCAGAAAACAGGTTCACAAAGATGAAATGTTGGTTTTCATCAGCAAATTATCTCCCTTTGATGGTGAGCTGGAACCAAGGCATGACTTAAGTCACTCAACCTCTTAGACAGTTTTGAGCATGTGCTGGGATATCTTTCCTAGTCAGCCATGCTGCTTGGAGATAGTTTTATCTCATCCACAGCTTTGATTAGTTGTGTCCATGGCTCCTCAGGGCCAGTGTGGTGGCTGCTTTGATCTGCCTGGAAGCCACTAGGCCTTGGCAGAGGAAAGAAATCCTGCTTCAGAATTGTGTCTGGAGCTTGCAGAAGCTACTTTGTAGGCTGAGGAACAAAGCAGAAAGAGAAGTGTGCCACAGGCAGAAATGTTGCTGCAACAAGCAAATGCCAGGACACCATTGTACCCCTGGGCTGTGTGCCAGAGGAAACTTCCCTCAGAAAAAATATTCTCCCACTTCAGTTCCCCTTTACCCTGAGTTTGGAGCCTCTGATGGGACTCTTCCTGACTCTGAGCTGTCAGGAAGGTTGTGTGCATCAGGACAGATCCCCAGCTTTTTCCAGTGTACAGGTCCTCAAAAAGGCACTCGCAGATGCATAGGACATTGTGACCTCCACTTGCCCCAGATTCCCCCAGAGTTTTGACATTTCAAATTTTACATATATCTCTTCTAAGCACACCCAGGACGGTTTGCTGGCTGTGGAGGCTTGATCTAAAGAGATGAAAAGAGGAGATTTCCTATTGACTTCCAAAGGCTTTAAACAGCCTCTCTTACCTTCTTGCAACACACTCAGTTAAGTGAGAGCAAAGTTGTGTTTTTTTACTGGAAGAGAGTAAAATAGGCATGAGATGCTAGAGGTTAAAAAAACATCTTGTTAAAGGCTTAGCCAAAAGACACAGTTAACCTTGAACTAAGGAAGCCCAGTAACACGTGGGATATTCTGTCTGTCTGCTGTCAGGGCAGATTTGATCATGGTCAGTGGATCTCCACAAAGGGGCCTGGCACTTTCCACTGCAACAGGGTCTGCCAATTTTCTCTTCCCTCAGTGCATCACACCAACATCTGGATAACTCTGCTTCCGTTCTAACACAGAAAACACATCAATCCCTAAATCAGCTTCCTCTGATGAGTCAACAGTAATGTGATGCCCTTATGGCTGGAGCAGTCTTTGAGTAGCTGAAGGACATCAGTGCAATAGTTCTGTTGGAAGAAAGGGCATACAACTCCAAGTATCTTTTCTTCTCAATATTCATCTTCCTTCTGCAGCTGAGCTTTCCATGTTGGCCTTACTGAGGCACAGGATGGGTGTGACCCTAACCTTATGCATTTGTGTGCACTCTGAAAAAAGTGTCCAAATTCACATTTTGCCCACTGACCAGCCCATGCTTTGTGACTTGACTTCTCTCTGCAGCTGTGACAGCTGAATGTTAATTTGTTCAATGTTTGTTTATGGAGCACACACAAACACAGTATCAGTTGAATTTTGCACTTGCAAATCTTCGCATGTGTATCAACAAAGATTTGATTGATCTTTTTCTCAAGGAGAGTTTAGGAAAATGTGGTCTCAAAATCTGGAAACTGAAAGAAAATTTTGCTTGGAAACTTAATTGCAGAGTTGTCTTGTTGCATTTAAAAAGAGAGTTTAGAGATAAATGATCTATGAATTTTATGTTAATTCTTCAAAATGCCTTCATCAACTGAAGTATAGAATATATCCAAGTTAGAAACATTACAATGAGCCATCTAAAAGTGGGGCGTTTTATTAAGCTCACTCATCCATTACAAGGTTTCTGCATCTTGTGCTTGAGGTAGCTTGAGAAGGCTCAGTAGTCTGTATTGTAATTACAGATTTGCTTGCATTTCATTCCATGGTGTTTGATTCATTCCAGCTTTAAAAGATTCCAGTAAGAGATCCATTAACAGCGACTGGAAAATTGAGCTTCCTGGTGAGTTTCAGATCGCAGGCACCACTGTCCGGTACGTGCGAAGGGGGCTGTGGGAGAAAATCTCTGCCAAAGGACCAACTAAAATACCACTGCACTTGATGGTAACTTTATATCCTTTGTTTGTGTTTCTTAAGTGATGCAACAGAAAGGATTTATATCCTAGCTGAAAGTTAAATTTTGATTGTTTGCTTCCTCACCACGGTGTTCTTTTGCAGCATTGCATTGCAGGGGCTGGAGAAACCCAGCTCCTCACTCAAAAAGTGATGTTCCACTCTGGGAGAAAGGCAGTGTCCCATTCAGCTCATGTCCAGTGCAGGGTATCCCTGCAGTGTGTGACAGACAGGTCCATTCTAGAGGGTAGAGGTTCCCAAGGACCTTTCTTCCTGATCACATACATAAAAGCATATTTGCTGAAATGTCTTTTCATCTTATGCCAGAATGTATTCTGTGTTTAAATACTCCTTTATCTAACAGAAGAGATGCAGATCTAGCATGCACAGATGATATATGTGAATTTGAATCTAAATAATTACTTAATTGCACACAGAAATGTTCTTTGTTTTCCCTATATTGTTTTTTTTTAAAATTGTATGTAATTTAAGGTGTTTTTTACATTTTTCCTAATGTTCAGCATAGCCCTTTCTGTTAACCCAGCTTGGTATTTTGTGAACAGCCATGTGGCTGAACATGAATGAGAAGTCCACAGGGGTGAGAAGAGCAGGGCTGTGGTCCCAGAGCTGTCACTGGTGGGTGATGGGGTGACCCATGGGCCAGTCCTTTAATGCTGGTGTAACCTTTACATTTGTACCTGTGAGACAGCTGTAATAATGCCTGTCTCATATATCTGTTCCTGTTTAAAAGCTTTACATGTTCTTTAGCAAGGATTGCATAGAAGGTGTATTAGTTTTTTCATTGTTTCCTATAACTTTTTATTGTATTCCATTCTTCTCTGTGCTCTTTCTTCTCCTTGTGACTTTTTGCCATGTTTGTTCTCCGAAGACTATCTGTAAGCACTGCTAAGAATCAGCATTCTCTCCCTTCCCTCACCTGATTTTTTTGGCTTGTTGGTGTTCATTGTGCAACACTTCCTGACCCAGTTTGAAAAGCTCCAAAGATGCCTGAACTTTTCACACACACAAAAAGCTGACAGTAATACTCCATTTTGTCAGTACCTTCTTGGTAAAAAATCTGCTGCACAGGAACATTTTGTCTTTGCTTTCTCAGACAGAGAAGTGAGTTTACAGGCTCACAGACCAGTGATTCAAAGAGGTTACAGCTGGAATAGTCAGAGGTGCAGGGTTGGGCACACCAGCACCTTCCTGCTTCACCCAGGTAATCCAGGGTGTGCCCACTCAGAGGAGGTGTATTACAGGCACCTTCTTCACCATCAGAAACATCAGCTTCTGCTTGACTTTGGCCTTAACACGAGCCTTCCCTCCTGAAACCAGGACTCTGACAAAGTATCTTGTACTGCCAAGGTCTTCCCAACCTCATGTGAGAAACAGGAGTTGCACAGGTACCGTTTGGGAAGATGCTGTGCAGGGTTCCTTTGGCAGCTCTTGCAACCTTCCAGGGCACTACTTGGTTGAGATCCACTGCAGCAAAATCTGGTTATTGGCATTTTGTGAACCTCAGTATCAGCAGAGCTTTGGTTTTAAAGAAATGCTCAGTTCCCCTTCATTAAGGAGTAAGCAGCTAACATAGGAAAGGAGTGATTTTGAGCTTCTCCACAGGTGTCCTGTCCAGATACAGATAGGCCCTTTCAGCAGACATAAGCAGAGGAAATGTTCCTTCTGCACCTTCCTTCACAGAAATGATTAAAAATGAGGAATGTAAAAATTACCAGACCATTAAAAAACATCTGGTTTTAAGTCACTGCCAGTGGTAAACAAAGCACACATGAAGTCTTTGCTTCAAATCAGATACGAATCTTTTCCTTGATGCAGGGTGGTAGGTTTCATTCTTTCAGCACAAGAAAGACAGGATGGTTACCAGTTCCCTCTAAATAGAAAACTGTTGTTCAAACAGTGGTGGAATACACTGGACTGACAAAGAGCCAGAAGCTTCAGTCAATCCATTGTGACCTGCATTTGAAACCAATTATACACACATACACACACCCCCCAATTATATATGGCTACGAAATTGCATGAAATTGGTTTCATATGGGCCTTTAGATTCACTAGTCTTGCACCCATATTGAGATAATAAGGATTTCTTTTTAGGAGCTGGTTTTTTAATACTTGAGGCATTTCTCCAAGTGCATTGCTGTGCCTGTATTTCTTGGAGAAACTGATGTTTGTGTAAGTAGGCCTGTGCTAGTCCTCCTTGTGCAACAGACAACCAAACACTCCCAGAGCAGAAGGGGGCTTTAGACAAGGCTGGCTGATTGATTTCATATCCCCTTCAAGAAAGCCAGAGCAGGACTCAAGCTCTCTGCCTCTTACTGCCTGGTATTTGAATTGTGTTTTAAAAAAACCAACATTCATCTTTCAAATTGTAAGGATGGCAGGCTGGTTTCAACCCTGATATTCAGTCCTGGCTGTGAGGCTCTCTCTGTAACTGAAGCAAAATCTTATCTTTGTTCCCTACCTCTTCTGGAAGAGGCTCATCTGCCCAGGGTTCTGCCCTGTGCAGAGCAGCTCATGGCTGCTGAGTTTGTGGAGCCCGTCCAGTGTTCACAGCACAGGCTGCCAGGACCCCTTCTTTCAGCACATTTGTTTGGTCAAATGAGTTCCTGACAGCTTTAGTGAGATTATTGGTTAAGTGGGAATGATTTTTGCAAATCTGAAGGGGAAACAATTATTGTTGGGAGAAAATAGCATTTGCAAATTTGTCTTTTTTCAAATGGGCAGCTGCTTGCTCCACTTATGAGAGCACTGCTTAAAATACCTTATTTGATAAGGCATTGCTCCTACTTCAGTATGTGACAAAAGCCAGCACAATTCACCTGTCTAATGCTGCTCAGATCATGGGATAATAAATATAAGTAAGTTTAAAGCCACTGCCTGAACATTACAGTAGTACTTCTGTGGCATTTGTTAATGCAGTGGTAACTCAGATTCCATGGACCCCATCCTCCATGGATGGATATTTTCCAATCAGTTCTGACTCAAGCCAGGGAAAGTGAGAGCCAAATGAAGTCCAACATGTAAATCAAAACAGGACCAATACTGTCATCTGCCTATGGTGAAAACAAACATTTTTCTCTGTTCCTTTGTTAACAGTCAGAGAATTTTGGACCAGTAACACTGAAGACATCACAAGTGGTTCCATAGGAAATAATCTGCTGTTGGAAGCAGGTTTCACCTTCCTCTAACGATATGCAGGGATGAAAATATATGTTACCAACAGCTGTAGGATATGACTTTTCCTTGTCATACACAGTTTTCTGAGATGTAGAACACTGCTGCTGCAGCTTGTCAGCAGGAATAGTCATGCTTGCCTTGAGTGCCACACTGACCAGGAGACAAGGGACTTTTTGTGCAGTAGTTGTTTTTGTTCTGAGAGGCATCACCTTGTTCTTTCAGATGTTTATCTCTAGATGCTCTTTAAAATAGTTGTTGTATAAAAAGTGCTGATTTAATGCTTCCTGTCATCTTTTTCTTTGAATAGCCACTGTCCTGCTGATCACATGTGAGACTGAAAGTTATACTTTGAATTTCAGGTTTAGACATCCCTTTAACTGCTTTAAATATTCACAAATCATAAGCAGTTCTTGCTCCTGCAGTTGCCCTGTTTTACCAGTAACGTTGTAATTTAAGTTTTCTAGATACAGATTTGGTTGCCTTTCACAAGGTATTAATATTTTAGGATTTTTTTTTCCTGAGCCAGCATTTCCAGCAGTGCTGTCTCACAGCCTGTTGGCTCTCCCAGCACAGTGTGTTGCAACAGCCTCTCTTTTCCTGCCGAACCAGGTGCTGTTATTCCATGACCAGAATTATGGAATTCATTATGAATACACCATCCCTGTAAACTATACTGCTGAAAACAGAAGCGAGCCAGAAAAGCAGCAGGATTCCTTGTACATCTGGACACACAGTGGATGGGAAGGATGCAGTGTGCAGTGTGGAGGAGGTAGGGACACTTGCTGGGAATCCCTGTGCGGTGTTTGCAGGCTCCAGCCACAGGAGAGGTGGAAATTGGCCATGAAAATGGACTTGGCCATAATGAATTCAATGAAAGCTCGTTCTCACCGGCTCTCCCAGCTCTGATCCCCGTCCCCACAGTTAATTTCCAGCCAGCCTTGTGGCAGGGACGCTGCTCTGTCACCGCAGGCTGGAGCTGCACCTGGATCGCTGCTGCACGGGCGGCTCCGTGTGCAGCCCCTGCCTCCAGCCCCGTCACATTCCTGCAGCAGCGCCTCCGCAGCTGGCCCGGCACGCTGGGAAAGGCACTTCCCTCCCCGGGGATGGAGCTGGGCAGTGCTGCTGTCACAGCTCCCGGAGATTTGCATCAGGTGCTCCCGTGCTGGGAGTGCAGGAGCACGCGGCAAAGCTCCCTTCCCAGAGGAGCTCTGGATGTGCCCAGACGGAACCGCTGCAGCCCTGGGGGGAGGTGATGATGTGAAACCAGAGACTGGTTTGTCAGACACTGTCCATTGCATTTTCAGTGCTGGAAGAAGTAGGCTGTTCCCTGAGGAAACAGATTGTTTCCAGGCATTCTGGGCAGTCTGTCTTCACCAGCAGACTCAGTTATTTATGATGTGACATGACAGAAGGAAAGAGCTCATCTTCACATTTGCAGGCTCACTGCCCTCAGTGCACTGAAATTACTGATCTCTTTCTGTAAATAGGACTCACTTTAGAACAGACACTTTTACTCATACATTAAAATAATAATTTTTAAGCCATTAAACCCTCACATGAGTGAAAAGGAAATTTATTTTTGGCTCTTCTGATTTTTGTTGTAAGCCTGCTACAAATTTGAATCAAATCGGTATCTGCCAGCATGGCTCCCACCAGTAGTAGCTTGATAATTGGTCTTTTATTTTAGTTTTCCAATGCTTTTGCTGCTTACCCAAGCTGAGAAGGGCCTTTCTCCTTTCCATACAGATGTTTGCATATTTTTTATTGACAGAACGTGAGTTACTTTTTATTACCAGCTGCAGATGGTGAATAAACTCAATCTGATGTGGACTCAGGGTTAGAAAGCGAACCTGAGAAACCAAAATAATGAGCAGTAAGGCAAGGTCACACAGTGCAGGAGTGGCACTTTCCTTGTCACATCTGTCACTGTCATGCTCCCTGTGGCACAGCTTTCCTGATGCCACTCAGTGGAAGGCTGAACCCTGAGGTCCACACTGGATGAAACTCCTGATGCAGTTTATGTGAGAAATGCTGGCTCCTCCTGAGATGCCACCTGCCCTAAGGATTTTTAAAGCAGTATATCTGGAGGAGCAGAAGATGAGAAATACTTTATTTTAGTGGCTTTATTTTCTCTTTGTGGAATACAAACAAGCCCAGTTAATGACTCTTGAACCTTGGTTACTCCTTTTCATCCTGACTTCCTGCCTGGGGAGCAGCAGGAGGCAGCTGTCCTGTCATTATCACTCACATTATCAGGGGCTGGGAGGTCCAGTGGCTTCACATCTGCCCAAGGTGATGACAGGGCACAGCTACCTGTGGAGGAGGAACCAGAAATGAAAACAAATTGTTCTAAAGCTCATTTCCACATTAAACACTAGAAGGAGAAAGCACAAGTTGCTGTTCCTGTGAAAGAGTCAATTGCATGATTATTGGGGAAAAGATTTGTAGCTTTTCTGAAAAAAAAAAAAAAAACCCAAAACCAAAACATGCCAGTACAAAGGTCAGGCAGAAGTGGAGAATAAGATTTCTTGCAGAGGTGGTACAGTACATCTGGTAGAGGGAGCAGGGAGCTCCAAGCTTTTGAGTTTTGATTGATGAGTGGACATGGTTTTGTTCAGAGTTCTTTGTGATTTGGCTTTCAGGTGAGAGGAGAACCATCGTGTCCTGCACTCGGATCATTAACAAGACCATGACTGTGGTGAATGACAGTGACTGCCAGCGAGTGACCCGCCCCGAGCCCCAGGTCAGGAAATGTAACACACACCCCTGCCAGTCACGGTAAGGAGTTCAAAAACACTGAAAACCAATATCCTTTCCCTTCAGAAACTGCCCCTTTGCAAAGCCTCCATCTGGTGAACACAGTGAAAATGGCTCAAAGTATTGGGACACATTGTTAGCCACAGTAAGCAGCTGTAATATTCATTTCCTTTTGTTGAGCAGGTCAGATTTGCATTACCTCAGACAAAGCCCATTTAATTTGTGGTCAGTAAGGCCAGATTCCTTGCAGGCTGCCTTCATGCATTGTTTGGGGGTGGTTTTCTTTTCCCCTTGGTTGCCTCTTGGGAGACAGAACAACTTACAGTATAAAGCTAGACAAGAGTACAGTGACTGCATATCTAACCTTTCTTTTTTTGAATCAACACAGAATGGGGTCTGATTAACTGTCAAACAGTACTACAAAAACCCTGAAGTCAAGAAATTAAATTATGATGAAACACATTTTAGGTGCTTTCCTCAGTAAGGGTGCTTTTCTCCTCGTTAGAAAGTAGAGATCTCTAGAAATAATAAAAATAGCTTTTTTTTTTTAATTTGGCAAGCACTTTTAGCTGAATTAGTTTTGATCTGTGTTATATTAAAGAAAGACATTTCTGGCCAAAATGACAAAATACAGGAAGGTAAATTAATTTGTTCAGTTTATTTGCTAAAAGAAAAGTTCTCTCTTGTTCTGTAGTGATGTTTAGCATTGTAGAGTAGTGTAGAAATTCCAGTTTTGATAGTAGTTAGAAAAACACCAGGGTCAGGGGTTTGATCCATGTATGGGCCATTCACTGCAGAGGTGGACTCAATGATCCTTGTGGATTCCTTCCAACTCTGAATATTCTGTGATAAAATCAGTTTTGGATAAAGCTGAGCAATTCCTAAAAAAGCATCTCCAAACCAACCTGCTGGCTCCTGCATCTTGGATAATCAGACAAGCCAGGGAAAAGCACCTACAAAGCTAATGCTGCTGGCAGAAACTATGGGGGAAACAATAAACAGCACACTTCCTTCTAATTAGACCTGCACTCTGATTAAAGTGCCCTGGAGCAGGGAAATGCAGTGTCAGCTCATCCATCAAGAAGGCTGGTTCAGGTTTCAGTTTCTGTCTGCACTGCCTGTTATTGCTGCTGTACAGCTTTGGGGCTTGCAGTTCTGAAAGGTACAGTGAGATACCCTGGTGTGTAAGGAGAGCCCAAATCACCATGGCCTCAAGGAAACAACTGTCACTTTCATGAGGAAGTCCAGTGAGGCTGGGGTTTCTGTCACTCTCTCAGAAAGAAACAAGAAGCATCTGTTTGTGTTGTTGACTTGGCATGAAGTATTTCTCCCAGGCCTTTTGGAAAGCTTTTGGGAGTAGATGGGAGTGAGCCCAGGCAGGTATAGGAGGGCTTCCAGGTGGTAGAGATGAGGAAAAGCAAGTTTTTTAAAGTTCTGGAAGACATGAGCAGCTTCTGCCTCTACCAGCAAGGATGGGAGGTCCTGGCCATGAGGTCTGTCACAGCCCTGAGGCCCACAGTGTGCTCTGAAGGATCTCCATGACCCTGAGCCCCTGGGGAAGTCTCTTTGGTGCCCTCCTACCATGGCATTGCTGCCTGTCCAGGGCAGTGACAGTGGGTGAGGTTAAATCACACAAAACCTCCTGAGAAGGGGTTGCTCTTCTCCTGTATCCAGCCTGTGTTCCTCTGGGGAATTGGATCCAGCCCTTAATGTTATTCCAAGGTCTCTCTTCTCCTGTGTGGAGTCACCAGGCAGTTTGTGGGCTCAGCTTGGCACAGTTCTGTCCAGCTGCAGCGAGCTCTGGCACTGGGACACTCTCGTTGGCCCATTTTTTTCAGAGCAGCGACAGCAGACACTGAATGTGCTTAGAACCTGGAGAGGCCACAGAATGCTTGCTGATGATCTGATAGACCACACTCCCTCACTCCCTCCGTGTAGACTACACTTTCACACTTAACATGCTTTTAACTGGAAACATTTTCAGAAGCACATTCTCTGTGCCTCTGTAGAATTTAAATTTCCACTTGCGTTTGCCCACCCAGACATTAGAAATGCATGCTTAGCATATTCTCTGACCAAGAACATCTTAAAGAAACCATTCTCTTTCACCATGTCAATGCTTTTTTTATGAGCCCTGAATTTGTTTTAGGGTTTCAAGTAAAATTATTGTAGCATCTTGTTACAATAAGGTCCTTTCCCGTTTCCACTCAGACCTAAGCCCTTCACCTGAGTTCAGAAGAAGGAACAATGCTCTCCTTTCTCTAGTGAACCTGCTCTGTTTTGTGCATTTTGAATTGCATTTGCACTTTCACTCAAAATTTAGGAGAATCACCTTTCAGAGTATTTATCTCTAGAGAGGGGTCTTTTGGCCAGCACAGGACTGGGTCAGAGGACACTCAGTCTCTGTTTCATTTTTGGATGGGCTCTGTGACTTTAATTCACTATCCCACACTGTCCCTTTGTTTCCTCTCTCCATCCATGTATAAGCTACATTGCAAAGTCTTTGGGATAGAGTGAGATCATATTATTTAAGTGGAGGAAGAGGCTGTTGCTGTTGAGATTGTAATAAAAATAATTAAAAAAAATAGTTACCCACATTTATAAAGTGATCAGGAGGAAAAAAGGGTATGTTATTAATAACAGTGTCTTTCTTCCAGCACGATCCCAAAGTGCTTTGTAAATTATATATCCCTTTGAACTTCAGCCACCTCTCAGGAGAGCCAAATAATGTAGGGCAGGGGACAGTACGTTCATGAGGCCAAGGAGAAGATTGGAATTCTCCAACTGCAACCCAGCATCTGAGAAAAACAAAGCAGGATTTAAAACTTGATTGGATACACTGACATGTTTTAAAATTAAACGTCAGAGAAGAGAATTTTCTTAAGGGTTTTGTTGAAACTGGCAAAAATAAAAGAATCTTTCATTCTTTATTATTGTTACTCTTTCACCTTTTAAAAAAATGCCTCTTTTTCTTCCTATTTTATTTTTTATGTTCCTTGACCCTCTTTTTCCATTAAATTCTTTACAGCTTCCTTTCCTGTCCCAACTGCACCCTATTAGCACCTCTTTATTCTAATCCTTTGCCTAGCTCTTTAGATATTTTTTACAAAACCCCGCTGTAAGCAGATGGAATCTGGATTCCTGCATGCGGCACGTATGGGTCGCTTCCAGCGCGCCGAGCACCAACCCAAACACAGCGGCAGGGCCGGCCCTGGGGCTGGCACCGGCCTCAGGAATCACAGATCACATCAGCTGTTTTCACTGAAAACACAGCTCGGCCAGTGGCCACACACTTCTGCATGCATGGCTGGGGCTGTGGCTATGAAACTGCTCCCCTCCAACGCAGGAAAAGCACCAAAACCACATGAAATTCCCCAACTGTTGGACTTGTAATGGACTGTGTGTAAATGCTGGTAATTTCTCTCCTCTTTGCTGGAAGAGATTTTAGGAGAGGTTGAGTCCTTTCAGGGGTCTGCTGAGTATTTGGTGTTCTTACATGGATGCTGAACAGCAGCATAAATGCCAGAAATCCCTGGCTGCATCTACAGAAAACTGCAGGAGACCCCAAGCCCTTAGTTTCTCTGTTTAGGACTTGAAAATATCTCCTGAGCCCAAGGGTTATTTTTCTGCTACCACCAGCAGCATATCTTAGGCTCCCTTCTATAAGCTGAGTTTTTTCCACAGGGTCCTTCCCTAACTAGAAGGCTCTCCTGTGACCTTGCTGTTCATGTGGGTCAAAATCTTTTATTTCCATTCTAAGTTACTCATTGTCATTTTTCAGCCCTTTTTTTTTGTGCATCAGCTCCGTTGCTTTTCTTACACAGTATTTTCCCTCCCTTCCTCTCTGCCTTGGGCTGTTTGCCACAGGATACAACAAACCATTCTATCTCCTCCTTCCATCATTTTTCTGGGCTAAATCCATTACTTTAACTTCTTATTGCTTTTTTCATGGCTGCATCATATTTGTGGCTTACAGTCATTCGAGATGTTTTCCTCCTCGTTTATTTCATTGTATGAACCCTACTTTAACACAGAAATGCTTGTTATTGGTCCCTGAGCACTCAGCCTTGTACTTGTGTGCTGTTTATTTCCATCCTAGCTTTGTTATTGCAGTACTCAAGGTTATTCAGTTCTTCCTGTATGACATCCTAATCCTCTGAGGCATTGACAGTGCTTCTAGGCTTTGTATTGTCAGCATTTTCCTCAATTTTTCAGCAGTTTTCTTCTTTTTGTGTCAAGGTCATTTATGAGCATACTAAATTAGATCAAATGCAAGACAGACCATTCAGGAACCCCCCTAGTAACTGATCTAAATTATTTTCATACCTGATACTCCTTTGCATGACTAAAGGTAGATGGGAGGTCACATCTCACCTCTGTATGAATTACACATTTATATCTATCTTTCCCAGCATGTCACCAGTAAGCATTTCCCATGCAGCAAAAGGAGTTCTTCACCAAACAGATTAAATCTACCACATTTCTTTGTCTGGAAAACCAGTTGTTTTAGTCAGAGAAATGCAGCCAATGAGTTTTGCCTGGAGGAAGCCTATCTTGCATCCTTTTACCACTGTGTCCTTGATTATTGTTGCCCTCCAAATCAGCTCTAAAAGCTGGCATGCTGCTGAGGTCAGCTCTGTGGTTACATGGATCATTTCCTTCTTTCTTTCTTCTCTTTCACTTTTCCATCCATGGGCTGGAATCCAGCACCAGGCTCTCCCAGGGCTCACACATCACAACAGTGCCCACTGGGGAAAAATGAAGCCAGTGTAAAGAGTCACTCAAGGCCCCAGTTGGCTCAGCACCTCAGAAACGTGTCCAAAGGCTGGGGAGTGCCAAAATAATGGTGCCTCAGTGTGTGATGGTTGATAGTGCCCATTGCTTTGATTCCTGGTCTGATTTAAGCTCAGGGTGTATATCCATGTGACCCTGCTGACTGAAAGTCCCTCTAGACTCCACCATACTCCTGTGACAGGGCTCTGTTTAACAGCCCAGGAATACAGAAATCAGAATAATACAGAAATCAGTTTGTCTCCCTAATTCTGGGCTGTTTGCATCCCCATTTCTGTGTGTTCTCATCACAGGGAGATGGGGAGCAAAACAATTTCAGATTTATTTTGTGAGGTGATGGTCTTGTAAATAGTAGAATTTGTGGGGAAAAAATATGATGGAAAACTCTGAGAATGTCAGCAAATTACTCACAGGGCTGTATAGAAATTGCACTAAACTGGAGGGATGTGGGTGTTTGTTAACTGAAGGGGCTGAGCTGGACATTCAGTGGCTCCAAATGGGTCAGTCCTTTCATTAATGCAGTCAGGCTCTTCTGCAAGCTCTACAAATGTTTTTCACCCATAAGGTTTAATGTCAACAGGTTCAAATCCTTGTCTGTGCCCTATGCTGAGAAACATCTTTGATGTTCATTGGATTTGGTTACATTAAAAAAAAAAAGAAAAGAAGGAACAGCCGTGGGGAGGGTTTCATTTTAGCCTGGAAATCTGGCATCAATAGTAATGTTAGCACCCTCTGATCCAAGGAGGCACCACGTAAGAGCTCATTTTGAAGTACTTCCCAAAGCTGGAGTTGGGATCTCCAGAATCAGCTTGAGCTTAATGAATTTGCCAGGAGTGTGCTGGCCCGACTGGAGCAGGGAATGCTGCACTCTGGTGGCAGCTCCTCGGGGGCACTGCCTGCAGCAGGGCTCCCTTGGGCCTTGCAGCAGCAAAAGCCAAAATTCTGCGGACCAGGATACCTGGAACACTCCTGGGCACCTTTGTGAGGGGTGGCTGATGTCCTGCTCTGGGCACATCTAGGGCCCAGGTCAGTTGATGGTGATCCCCATCCACCAAAAGGAGACAAAAACTCCTGTGCTCCAGGTTGTAGGCAATTTATCAAGTACCAATCAGTGGCTAATTGGCCACTGAAAGACAATTTGCTTGTATCTTCCAGCAAATCCAGCAACTCAACTCAATGGAGCTATTCTGTCAGGGAAGACTGGGGAACAGACAGTGTAGTATGGAAAGTGTTTATTGGCTGCTGCTAAAAACATCAGCCAACCCAAAAATACTTGCTGGAGCAGGAGTTCATTATTTTCCACGTGGAATCATGAGACAGGTCCCTTAGCTTTGGTGTAAACATCCAGGCTGGCTCCCATCATGTTCTTTCCCAGTGCAATGTTTGACTCACCAACCTTGTGGTTGACCATTGCCTTGTTTTAAAATGTTACATGATCTGTGCTGCTTTGTTTTGAGGCTCTTCAGGCCAAGTGCAGTTCTAACCCACAGAAAAGGATTAGCAGGATAATCCAGCAAAATATTTAATTGTGAAATCCACTCCTCCTGCTGCCTGCTGTAATGATCTTCACAGTTTGCATTGTGTGGGAGCTGAGAAGAGGGCACTGCCTTCCTGGAAGGGCAGGGAATGGAGCTGGAAACCAGTTGCCCCTACACCTGTTATGGAGGTGTTCAGGGGAAACTCACTGCAGAGGAGTTCTGAGAGTGCTGAAATTCTGTCCCTTGGTGCCAGCCAGCAGGACACCTCCTCACACCAACCCCACACCCTCCAAAACAGATCAGCTCATCCCAGGGGGGAGGAGAGGGAATACAATGGCTTCCATTTAAAAAAAGAACTTCCCAAGGTGTATGTAAATTATAAAACATTGTTCCATGGCTGATCTTATTGGTGGGGAAAAAAAAAAAAAAAGCTGTCAAAATGATAATCACTAAAGAAAAAAAGAAACCTGTGTGAGTGAAAGTTGGCAAGTCTGTTAGCAGAATGACTACTGTACTGGAAAATTACTGAGCACTGTTTATAAAGGCAATCAGACAGGAATGTTAGTCTTGGAGTCCTACTTTCGACATCAGCAGCTGTATTATTCTACTAGATTCCTTGTACTTTTCTCAAAAAAAAAAAAGGCCTTGTATTGACTGGGTGTGGCACAACCTGTTCCCAAAAGACAAGATTCACCTGATTGTTTTGAGCCCAGTGCAGCAGAGAGGTGGGGAAGAGCTTCAGGAGTGTGTGGGGAGAGGACAGTCCCATAGCAGAGTGTGTGTGTTTTGTGGAAAACACAATTCCATTTGTAAAGAGACTTTTCTTCTACACAGTCGAGCATGGGCTTCGTTTGACAGCTGTAAGCAAAGTATATCTGTAAGTTCCACATGACTGATTCTCAGAAATGTTTTCCAATTCTCCTTGCTAAAATTATCCAGTGTAAAAGCCTGGCCCAGCTGAAAGTTGGTCTGAGTTTTGCTTTAATCAGTAGAGCCACAGATTCATCCAGGTGCCTCAGAGAACTAAGAGTGATTTTGACATGATTTTGCATCACAAACTGGTGCTAAAGACAACCAGTGCCTACTGGGCATGGAGTTATCCTCACCTGTGCATTAAACCAAAAGGTTTTCAATAAAATCTATTGGAAATAGATTTTATTCAGATTACAGGGCTTTAGATATGTTTCTGTCACAGGACTTTTTCAGACATGTTTTGTAGGAAATTTCCTCTGAAGCCTTACTCAGCAGTAGTACAGGCTCTAAACTGGTTGTAGATAAGAGCCAGCTCTAAAAAAACAGATTTAATAAGACAAAAAAAAAAGTGTTATTGCAAACATGTCTGGTCCTATCTGAACTATTACTGTGAAAGCAGGGAAATAAATGTCACTGTAGCATTGGGAAGGCAACAAAAGTACCCTGAAGGTAGTGAGGGGATGTGTGAACGTGGCGTGGATGTGTAGTTAGTGGAACAGAACACACTGTTCTTGTGCAGGGCTCAGGGCAGAAAGAACCAGGGGAAATTTAATGGGCTGCAATATTTACCCCAGAAGATGTAATGGTTTTATGTTTTAAGAGGCTGCAAATCTCTGAAAAGTGACCTCATGTCTTTAGATTGCACTCCCTCACCCCTGTCCTTGATCCATTTTCCTAACATTTTTTCCCCAAATCTTTAGCTACAAGCCCTCATTTGCAGACATTAATCTCCCCTGGGTTTATGTACATTGTGCTGTAGGCAATTTTTTTTTCCTAGAAAATGTGGGAGTCTTAGGCAAGTAGGTAGAGTAGATAATTCAAGGTTAATGACTAATCCAGACCATAGAAAGATCAAATGATGAACTGAATCTCCAAAAGATATTTCAAGTTTGCTCCAGGGGCCTGCCAGATGAGTGTTGCCAAAGCAGATTAGAAGAAGAACTCCCAATTCCTCAGAAAAGATATTGAGAGGTCAGAGGTTGAGGAAGACTCAGAAGACAAAGATTTAGAGGAACCCTCTCAGATTGCACGTCCTGCCCATCCCAGCTTTTTGAAGCTTTTGAAAATCACACCCTTCTGGGCATATTTTAGCTAGAAAGACAGCCACTGACTGGGGTAAAATCTCTGCTTAAAAGCTCATCACTTTCTTCCTGAATCTAACCACCAGCAGGGATCACTTAGCTCTTGAATCTTCTGTAGAGGTAAGATTACAAAAAATAATACCAGGGATGAAGCCATCCCTGTGGCTGTGAGAAAGATGAGTGTGTTTGTCACGTAAATCAGTGCTTGTTGGCAAAATGAGAGGCTCTCCTGGGACCCCAACTGGAGCATTCCCGTGGTCCCACAGAAGATAGGTTATAACCTGGGAGGAAAAGATCAAACTGAAAAGAACTCTGGTGTCAAGCAATCCCTAAGATCAGTTTACAGGCTTAAAGTGTAACTGGAAGCCAAATGCTTTATATGATATACACAGGGCTTAGTGTACAGCAGTTAATTGGCTTAGTTAATAATACAGAGCCAGCCTGGGGTTTGGAGTTAGAACACTGGAGTTATTTTTGACAATGTCATCAGAAAAATACCTGCCCTTTTTTAAAGAAAATCACCCTCTAAGTAGGTCTTGTTGTTAAACACTCAGGTGTGTTCAGGAGATGTAATGACAGTGTAGAGACAAAAATCTACCTGTGGTGCAATTTATTAGTTACCATTATGGGATACTATTTGCACATCACATTTTTCTCCCCTGTGTGTACATTACTTGCAGATAGTAACATCTTACTGCAAAATTATAAACTGTCAGGAATTTTCATCTTTATTCATAAATCCCTTGTCTCTCCACGTTGTTTGTGACCATTCTTGAAATATAGTTGCAGTGTTCCTGTGAATTACAGACACTAAAACAATATTTTCAGCTGCCTGTGAAGGAGAATTTGGGGGAACTCAGGTGGTTCAGGGCACTGCCAGGACTGTATATGTAGGATTCACTTTTACTTATTTGCCAGATTGTTTTTACAAGCCATTGATTCAAGCATAGATAACACTGAGAGGATGAAGTTTAGTGATCAAAGTGCTCATCCCCTTGGTGCTTTTGAAAATAACCTATTTTACATATTGGTATTATTCAGACATTTAATGTCACTTGTCTCCTGGATGTGAAAGTAAAACTACCACTTTAAAATACCCTTTCATTTCTAAGTGTTTTACTGTCACAGGCAGGGCAGAATGGGCTGTGAGGTTTCAGAGATCCCTTCCAGCATTACCCCACCTGATTTGTAACCACAGGGTTGGCATCAGGAGTGGATGTAGTGGATGGTGGCTGGAGCTGACCTCTGCAGGGGAAAAGCTGGAGGTTGTTTTCACTAGAGACACATCTTTGGATTGATGCCTTAAGTTGCTGCTCATTCCCTGTGCAATCATTCTTCTCATGATGATGATAATACTTTAAGTATTTTCTAGTTACACTCTGTCATATCTGTGCTGGTACTGACTAGAGACCAGCAAACAGGGTCAAAACCAGGTGATTTCTCCTCTCCACAAGAGCAACAAACAAAAAACTTAGAAAGGAATTTTCCTTCCTAAAAGGAAAACCATAACCTTTCTTCTTAAGGCATCTTGGAAACAGTTGGCATGCTGTGTGCTGCCCATCCTAAATGCGAGCTCACAGCCAGCCTCTGCCAAGAATGTATTTTTATCTTCCTCCTTTGCTTTCAGCCCCTTTCTCTTTTTCTTTTGCCAGTAGCTGTAGATCACAGTGAGAGCACAGTGCTGAAGTGAATATTAGCTGAGTGGAGCCTGAACAGAACCCTTTCCCAGCCTTGTGACTCACATTCAGCTCATAAAGCACAGTCATTTCATCCCTTCCAGGCCTTTGTCAAGAGGTTCCTTCCCCCAGGTGGATAATTCCCTCATGTTTGCTCCAACAGGGCAGAGCCCAGCTGATACCAAGGGGGCCTGGCTATTCATTTTTATGAACACTGATTTCTGCAGTTCAGGGCTATTTTTGTCAGTCTTTCAGCCCTAGTTTTCAATTTCCCAGCTGACATTTTCCCATTCCATAAGAGAAATACCAAGCCCTGGGCCACAGAGATGCACCAAAACTGCAGTCTGGAGAAACAGGTTTTGGTGTCTTGCCAGCTGTTTTAGCCAACAGAAATTCACACGTGTCAGTCAACTGCTTTAATGCATGGCAACATTCCACAAAGGACAGGGGGCCACTCTGCCCAGTCCTGCTCAAACCAAATGGCTTCTGCCTTCACTGTAAGCACAGTCATCAATGCTGGCACGCCAGTCATGGCATTTACAAATTAATTCATGACAATTGCAGCAGGTGAAAATGTTTCTACAAATGGTGCTGAACTCATTTTCCCCCTCTTCAGGAATGGGAAGATGGGAAACAGTTGCTTAATTCATTTCAGAGGAGTAACACCCAATAGCTTCAAAAGAAATGTGGTGAATAAGTTGCTCCACCTAGATTACAGGAGTCTCCAGCAGAATAAAATAGTATTTCTGAGCAGAACTATTTTTGAGAAGTCTTGTTTGGGCCACTTATCATAAAAGACAGCCCAGGACTGGGTGACAAATAAAAGATTCATGGTGTAAGGATACTAATCTGGATGACAGTCCTGAATAACAGGCTAGAAGGTCAATTGCCTGGTGAGAAGGGCATGAGGGCCTTCTGGTGCTCAGTGGCTGCAGTTATTGCTCCAGCCCCTCACTCCATCCAGGAATGCCTGTAATTACAGAGAACATGCTCCTCACTGACAGATTGCAGGAAGCTAAAGATTGATGCTGCTTTTCTTTTAGAAAAAAAAAGTCCTTCCCTCTATCCCTTCTCCTTCAGATCCTTCTCAGACACTTTATTCACTGCCTTGTAGCCCTGCTGTGGTGCTTCCAGCAGTTGCTGGAGTTGATGGAGCTGGAAGACAGAGCAGGGAGGATTCCTCCTTTCCCTTGCAAGGAATGGTCTTGCAGAACAGTCTGCAGACAAGTCTGTCTTTATCTGAGGGAAAAAACCAGCCCCACTGCAGAGAGTGGGGTTAAAGGGAATGATGCAGAGTTTTGGGTTTTTCCTGGTGGGAATATTCACTTGCATGCTAACACTCCTGCTTTACACACTTCAGCTCCCAGAGGGGATCAGCGAGCTCAGGGTGACGACAGCACAGCACCATCAAAGCACCCACAAATCCAGGAAGAGCTGCTCATTTCTCATTGGTTTTAAGCGAAGCAGAATGTTTCATTCCATCAGTTTGGTAACATGAATCCTCTGACTCCTCCAGGTGGGTGACCGGCCACTGGAGCCCCTGCTCTGCCACGTGTGAGAAGGGTGTGCAGCACCGGGAGGTCACTTGTGTTTATCAGCTGCAGAACGGCACCTACGTCAACACCAGGGATCTCTACTGCCTGGGCAGCAAACCAGCCACGGTGCAGAGCTGTGAGGGACGGGACTGCCTCTCCATCTGGGAGGCATCAGAGTGGTCAAAGGTAGGAACTTCACTCCAGAAAGGAGCTGGACTGCTCAGAGCTCCACATCCACTGGTCTTAATCCGTGGTTCTCATGGTCAGCATCCCCACAGCACTGGACTCTCATCTGTAGAGATGAGCAGCGAAGAGCTGACATTTGGTTTCCAGACCAGATGGGTTAATAAGGCAGGATTTAGATATGCTCTAGTGACTGTATCTTTCCATCTGAAAACTCTGACCAAGAAGGAAAAACGTTTCACTGACCTGAGGCCAGAAGTGCAGTAACCCAGGGCTTCTGGCTCCATTTAAATGTGGTATAAAGAAATACCAGGCTTATCAGGCACCTGCATATTCCAGAAAATGTAGAGTCTTTGGGCTTTATCCAGCTTTCTTTTGTGTAATTCCAGGAACAAGAAAAAGCTGGTTATATTTTGTATAAAAGGTGCGTCTCAGAGCAGTTGCAGAGTTAAGAAATTTCTCCCAAGTGTTAGGAATGCATTTCTGATGTAAATAATGGGAGATCTAGACAGTTGCCTTGTGTTTTGTTTAGCAGCAGAGTGACCTGGGAGTGTGCCTGCAGTTCATGACCAGGACTCAGCTAGTACAGAGCAACTTTGTCTGTACCCAGTGGGTAACAGTCCTTACAGGATGCCCATGGTCACTTTGATATTTGTTTGCTGGGCTCACCTGAGCTCCTTTCACTCCAGGTGCAGGGCCGCAGCTCTACCAGCCTCATTCCAGCCTGGCTGTCCAGCAACAGCCCCTCCTGTGGAAAGGATTCCTCTTTATTCACCTCTATTTGGAACAGAGAGCTCCTGTTTAAAACATTGCTAAAGAGCTTTTGCTAAATATTATTGTTAGAAATGTGCTTAAAAGTCACAGCTCAGGATAGAAGGGATCCTGAGGAACAGTGTCTCCTCACAAACACAATGGGATTTCATTGTGCACCTCCTAGACAGGAAATCTTAGTTTGGCAAGAGAGGTGATGGTTAAGTGAGAGCAGTGTTCCCTTTCAGTGGGGTGCTGATCTGTTCACTGGTGCATGAGATTCGTGTTCTTTCTGAGTTCTTTCATTACAAAAGATGTGCAGAAACACACCAAGGTTTTAGGAATTGTCTGATAGGTCTTTTGTGTGCCATAGACGTTCCCCTTTCAGGTGATGCCCTCTTTATTTCTTATAGCTAAACCAGCTGAACTGTTTATAGCTGAGATTAGGGTGCAGCTCCTGCCTGGTTTACATGTGGACTTTTCACTTGAGTCTTTTGTTAACAATCCCAGGTACTTCTATCTCCCTTTTATGGACTAGAGTAAGTCAAGTTACAGATCAGTGGAAATCTTCCATATCCATGACCATGTAACTCCTTTGCAAATGCAGCATTTTTAGATAACTTTTTCAATAGCTGGTTTACTTTTCTTTTGTTACATTTATTTACTTTTGTTGTATCTGTAGCTGTGCACTTGTGATTTTAAATTTGTTATTCTGGCCCATTTTTGCTGTTATGAAGCACAGTTGACTCCTGGACACATTTGATGCTCTGCCAGTGTGAAGCCTTCTCACACCTAGGACTTTTTTCAGTGGTAATCACTTTATTCCTTAGCATTTTAATCTGATGTTGAGCAATAAGTACCACTGTAATTGCATCATTTTATAAATCAATTTTCTGATCTATTTTTTTTTAACTTCTTGCTTATACAACACTGTTGACCGCACTGATGTCTGGTCCCTGGTCAAAAATGTGTGTTTTCACAGCAAATTCCAATGCAATCTTCATTGTGGAAAAAATTAAGTTCCCCTTGTATTGCCAAACACTTGAGATTGTTTTGGACAAAGTACTGCTCAAGCCATTTTTAATGATAAAAATAGAGACTGTCAGGAGAAGGTGAATGTTTCTACTGTTAGAGAACTAGAGTGGAAAAAAAAGTGGATTTCCTTCAGATAAAGGAGTTGTGTCTTAACTGCAAAGCTGTGTTGCTCCTTTGCAAAGCCTCATGGGATCTGACAAAGTAATTTGTTAATAAAATAAAACGTAATGGTCTCGAGTGGACACACAGAAACTGTGTATATTAATTTGTGGACTCTCTGTAAAATCTGTGTATTAAGAAATTCTTCATGAAAATAGATGACTTGAGGAAAGGAAAAAAACCTCTTAAAGAGGGTGATTTATATGTGACCACCAAAGATCTGTTGGAAACCTTCTTGCTCATGCTGTTTTGTCTAGGAAAGTATATGCAGTATTAATCTGTGAATGACTTAAAAGCTGTGGGAAGAACAAACAGTTGGTGTTTTTCCCAGACTTGCTTGTAAAACCCACCTAGAGATTTCTCCTACTGTGAAAAATACTCCCACTTCAGCTTGATTTACTTCTAGTAATTTGGACCGTTCCAAAGATTTTTATATATTGAGCTTTGTAGTTTGAGATGAACGAGTCCACCCTGGGGCCTGAGGAAAATGATACATAATTTGGGAAAGTCGACCCAACTTGGGGCAAATTCATGGTTTTAAGGTACCATTTAGGGAGCTCCAGCCTGGGATCTCTGGCAAGCCTTGTGCTCTAAGCAGTCCAGCAAAGCATTTTGTGGAATTCTGCAAAGCTGGGAAGAATTCATCCCCCTGTCTTAGCAGAACTATAGACTGTGCTCCTTACAGAGATGTTACATCCGTAAGGGGCTCACGCCGTGAGCAGCACACAGTAAATTAAGTGGAAGGTTTCCCAGATTTTCAAGAAGTCACTTTGTAGTGCTGTGAGGTATTTAAAGGCATGTCTGTTTGCTTGCCAGCTCATAAACGCTTGTCATTCATGTCCTTAACAGGGCCAGCAGGTCAGAACTGCCTGGATTGTGTTTTTAAGACAGTTAGACAGGCATGCTGAGATTTGTCCATTTGATGTAATTTATATCAAGCTGATGCTTGTTTCCAGCATAGACCCCCTGGATGGAGAAGCTTCTTGGAACATGTTCAAAAGACCTCACAGAATATCTCATATCTTCACTATTTATTCAGTGTCAAATCAACTGTCTTTTCCCTGCTGGCCCCCCGAAGGGGAGAACTTGACATGCCAGAGGAGGTTAGTTTTTATCTCAGCTGGTACATAGATCATTTTTCCACCCACCTGTCCCCAGTGGCTCTGCAAGACAATTTCTCACTCTTAACCACTGCAGTGGCATGAGAATGAGGAGCAGGCAGGCTGGCTGTGCTCAGGGGTGGTGACAAGGACTCAGGTGGCTGTGACAGCAGGTGCTCCATTACCAAACTGGTTATTGAAAACAGAAATTTGGGTTCAGTTTGTGCCAGTGTCCTTTCCCCACCTCATACAGCCAATAAAATCAAGACAAATTCTTCATTAAATAAGAGCTTCCAACCATTGGCAAAGATAACAAGTGGATGACCAGATATCCCTGCTCTTTAGATGCTAATTCTATAGAGTCCAGGCACAAAAACAGTTCAGGATAATTTGGGCTCACTCAATAAATGTTTGCTAGAGCTTTTCAGAATTAAGATGATGATGGCAAATCACAATGTGAATGTGATGTGTGTGTTTCACATGAGAATGTGTGAAAATTGTGACTTTGCCATGATATGCACAAACTGTACTACAGAAATGTGTTTATAACAGTGGTCTCATGCTACTGTGATTTAAAATTACATTTAGCACCACCATTTATCACATCAAGGGATGTAGCAGTTCTGTGTAGCAAATCTCAAGTGTGTCCTACAGTATGAATGAGGAGCTCTTCAACACAAGATTAGTTGCACCAGTTCTAGCAAAGTGCCAGCTGACATTTTTCAAATCAGGTTGATTTTCAGAATTGCATTTTTCATAAGTTAAATATTTCACAAGCAGTCTTCATGCTTTTCAAATTACTCATATATGAGTGGCTTAGATTATTGTAATAAAACCTTATGGGTTATCATTTTCCTCAGTGTTCATAACCCCAGCTTTTCCTCTGAGCTGTGTTACCAACATAAAAGCCATCATTTCTAAGCACCATGTAACAAAAACCAAACCCCTGGTATTTTGCAGTGCTCAGCAGACTGTGGCAGGGGAATTCAGAAAAGAACAGTGACGTGCACAAACTCCCAAGGCAAATGTGATGCAGCCACCAGGCCGAGAGACGAGGAGGAGTGCGAGGATCACACGGGCTGCTACGAGTGGAAAACGGGAGACTGGTCCAAGGTAACAGCAAACACTTTGTGGTGTTTTCTTTCTGAGAGCAAAGATGTTCAGGGTGCTGAGCTCCTGTGTGCTGCCTGCATTCATTTGCAGTTTAAATATTCAGGAAGCAAAGGTTTAACTGGTTTTCAGGGTAGTCTGGACCTACACACTTAGTCCAGTCCTAGACTTGTTCCAACCACCTGAAATGAAAGAAAGGCTTGAGTTTAAAGGTGGAGCCAAAACCATCAGTCCTTTCCTCAGGGCTGGAGTTACCTTCACTTAGGCCTGCCTGAACTTTGTTTCTCCAGTGACATCAGTGGAATTAGTTCCTGAATGCAGTGGATTAAACCAGAGCAGAGTCTGCTCTGTATTTGCATTCTGATCTTAAAGTAATACAAGGTTTTGCTTGGGATGGAGGCCTGGCAGTGTGAGAAACTCAACCCTTGCCAGTGTTGTTAAGAAAGCATCCTTTACATTACTGAGTTCATATTTGCATAAGGGACTAAAATTTCCCAGCAATATTATATTCCAGTTTGGTTTTATCTTATCTTTCTAACTGTGCTGTTCTTTAAACAGAAAACCTGCTTTCTGTTTTGGAATGTACGGCATGTGCAGAAACCACTGGGATACAGTAGTTGCACTTTGCTTTCCAAAAACCCAAACTCCAGCAAGCAAAATCCAGTGAAGCAGAGGCCCAGGATGGGCAAATTGGTTTATCTGTGATTGCTGCTTTTTTTTTTTTTTTTTTTTTTTTTTAGGAATTACAATTATGCATATACTCTGTCACAGATACATGAATTTAATGGTGTCAGTGCTGGAGAATGCAGGAAGAACCTGCTACATTCAGAGTGTCTGTATTTATGCTGAGCCAGGAATTTATGTCACAAGATGTTTACAATATTGAACATTATTTTATTCATAACCTGGCACTCAGAGTCCATGCAGGCTGGCCAATACAAACAGTCCCCATGTGTTAACAGGTGAAATAACATTATTTATTTATTTATTTGTGGAACACCAAAATATTTTGGCATGCAAATGGACCCGGATTCTCTCGACAGGGAGGAATATGAAATAACTGTGTGTTCACCAATTACATGGATTGAAGGTTCAGTGTTGTGTGAACAGTTCCAATCTGATAAAGATGTTGGCTCGCTGCTGGGAGGGCTGAATCTTACATGGGTCACAGTAAACAGTGGTGTTTGATGGCTTTAATGTCTGCATGTCAACAGGGCAGGATCAGTGCAAAATCACTTGTTATTTGTGATTCTTAACTCAGGATCAGGATCATCCCTGTGCAGGAGGGCACAAAAGCTTGTGTGCTGCATATGTGGCCTGCTTCTGTCTGCAGAGAGCTTGTGCCAGTGCTCTGCTTCCCAGGAATTTCACCCTGTGTGAGTCCAGCAGGATGTTCTTGGACTTAGATTTGGGTTGTAATGAGCATTTAAAATTCTAGACATATTGGTTAATTCTGACCGGACACTTAGGTCACACAGTCAGATTCTTATTCTCTGAGTAGAGGAGTAGAGATTGCTACAAAAGGGTAGGTGCAATTCTTAGAAGAAAATGTACTGTTCCAGAAATCCAGACAGCTGAAATGTTTGGTGTGGAATTCAATTCTTCACAAATCCTGAGTGAAGTATTTTCATCATGAGGATCCAGAAGCTTTAATACAAGGCTTGGACTTAGGAGGGGAGCCTTTACAGCTATCAGCAACTCTGGCTTAAAAGAGTTCCTCCTTTAAGGAGAAACACAATAGCCATTAGCTTATAGTGAACTCTTTAAAATTCATCCTTCCAGGGCAGAATTCCATTGTAAAACATTTGTTCCCAGCCCTGTAAAAGTCCCTGTGAGAGAGCTTTGTGCTGACTAAGATGGAAACTTTTGCTGTTAATACAAATTGATCTCAGAACAAGCAACAACTTTGTGCAATTAATGTGTAGTGCATTTGTTGCTTATTGTTGAGAACCGTCAGGGAAGCACGATTTAAGTAACAGTGGTAATTATCACAGATTAAAATAATGGGCTTTGATGCTTTCTGTGCAAACAGCTTGCCTGCTGACTTGGCCTCAGATCCTTAATTTCCCAAACCAAGATCCTCTTTGAAGATGCTGGGTAGTCATGTAAGAGAGAGGGAAAACCTTATTTAAAAAGTCAAGTCCAGATACAACTTGTAAATAGAGCAGACTGTTTGGGTGGTATGACAGTGTTATTTTTGTGTTAGTAGTGGCAGTATTTGTAGAGTACGTGGACTCTGTGCATGAGGAGATGGATCAGCTCCCTAAGGAGCTCCCAGCAGCAGTAAAACCTCCACACCTACCCCAGACAAATTGTGATTTGAAGTTCCCAGCTCCCATGTAGAAGAGGTGAGGGCTGGAGACGAGGCCATGCTGATCTGAGACCTGAACCCACCAGCCAAACCTCATCCACTGGCCTTAGTAACAGCTCTGTAGCCATTATCCATCCCTTGAAAGAAGAGGGATTTTATCCCATTTTCTGTCAGGTTTATTTGCAGCTGGTCCTTGCTGTGTCCTGTAGCTGTGGAAAGCATTTGGACCTAATTGAGCAGATTCAGCAACACAGTCCTGGCTGTCATGTTTGTATATTCTTAATATATTTCCAGCATGTTTCAAGTGTTGCACAAGGAACTGATATATCCAGTTCACTTTGCAAACACATAAGGCCAGGTTTGTAAGGTTATTTTAAAGGGCTCTGAGTTTGCCTTTGTTAGTCCAGTGCTTGATTAACAGTCTGTACTGGAATTCTAAAGACAGAGAGTTGTTCTGTTACTAGACCTGTCACTACTGCTACTAAACTTGTAGCTTCTCTGCACTGCTGCCACTTCTCTTTTAAACCCATTATCTTAAAGGGATATAAGTATTATTTTTAGCATGTAACTCAGCATTGGTGATACAGGTTTCAGAACTAAACTGTTCCTGGCCCCAGAGTCTTCAAACCTAATAGAAATGTGAATTGTACAGTGTAAGACCCACTGAAGATGTTAACCTGAATTAATTATTTTATTTTTGCCTGGGTTCTTCAGAATTGTAATTTGTGATATCATCCTTTTTTGTACATGATGCAATATACAAAAGGGAGTCCAAGCCATCTCCCATTCAGTCGTTTCTTCCAAGAGGAAATTCCACATCCAGTTTGCATTCAGCTAAAGAAACAAACATCTCATACACTCGTTCTACTTTGAAATAGTTCCTCCTTGTTTGAAATCTGAGCTGTTAAATGTTCTAGCACTGGAAGCAGTTTTACATTTTTGTTGTAGTTGTGCTGGTCAGAGGAACAAACACAAGGTTGCTCAGTTTCCCAACACTTGCCTCAGACTCCCAGACTGCTGAAAATGTTCTTATTGATGCTTTAGCAAGACAGTAGTTCATTCTTTCATGGTGAATTATATTTTTGCTGACAAACTTTACGTCGAGGATTACATTCCTGCAAGAACAGAGCCTATCTTTATGTGTGTGGCTCTCTGGGGAGCTGAGCAGGACACACAGCCCAGCTCCACACCATTCCCTGCTTCAGGCTGTGCTGGAAGGAGCTGCTGCAGGACTTGGACTTGGAGTCACTGGAAACATGTCCCAGATGATGTGGGGAGCTGGAGGTGTTGGCAAATTGTGCTAGTGACACAGATCTTGTGCTTGAAGGTGAGCAGCACCAGGGGCTGCATTTTAGCCACCCAAAGTTCCCCCTCTGTCCTTATCTCTCTCCCCTTCTGCTCCAGCAGTGATGTGGCAGGAGAAGATGGCCCAGGGGAGACCTTACTGCTCTCCACAACCACCTCAAAGCAGGTTGTGTTGAGGTGAGGGTAGGCTCTTCTCCCAGACAAGCAGAGACAGCACAAGGGAGATTCAGGTTGGATATTAGGGAAGTGTTTGTCACTGAAAGAGTGGTTAAACATTGGAACAGGCTCCCCAGGGAAGTGGTGGAGTCACCATCCCTGGAAGTGCTCAAAAACCAAGCAGATGTGGCATTCAGTGCTAGGGTTTAGTGGGCAAGGTGGTGTTTGGACAGAGGTAGGACTTGACTTTGGAGTTCTTTCCCAACCTTAGTAATTCTTTAATTCTGTACAGGCCAAGGCTATATTTTTTGAGTTCTTTTCCTCTAGTTGTCCTTTGGATTCTTCTAAGATATAATTGAGGAGGCAAGGTTATAGAGCAGGAGCAATTCTCCACAAGATTTTTATGGATTTTTCTTTATTTCCAGTTTTACTTAATTGTTTCTCAAATCTGTCCTGACTGAAGTTGTGTTTGGAGCCAATAGCACAGAATGGTTCAGGGCTCCCAGTTTCATTTTTTCTGCTTATTCTCCATTTCACTGGTCTTGTAGCAAGAAAGGTGGAATTACAAGCCAGACACACAAGCTCCATCATTACCTCTGACTTTCACAAGGGGCATTTTCAGCTCTGTGGGTGGAAGTTTAAATATGCAACTTCTGTCCCTCAGGCAACAATTTAGCTCATTAACCTATTATATTACCTAGCCCAATGAAAAGATTTTTAGAAGAAGAAAGACACATAGAGGCCTTGTAGCATGTTGGCTTTGCCATATTTTTTTCTTTGCAGTTACAGTAGGTGCTCTGTAAATACTAAGGCCTGTATTAATCTCAGATAACCCAGTGTAAATCCAGGGTAACTGTCTTTCATTCTTCCCTACAACCCCCTGGCCATGGGCCAAGGATCTCACTCAGCACACTGGGTCAGATATCAGTCTCTCTTACATGAGGGTAAACCCAGATTAATTCAGGCACTTGAGTTAATGCAGGTTTCTGCCATGCAGAGCAGGATCTGACCTGGTGGGCTGTGCAGAATCTTTGGGTCTTGGGTAGGAACCATCACAGATTTGTGCTCTCAGGAGAAAGCAAATCTATGAAACGTCAAGCTGGGCTTCAGCGAGCAGAGAAAGTAGAGGAAAAATCTTTTTCTATCACTTCACATCTTGTATAACCACCTGGCACAGCTTTCACTGGATTCAGAGAGATTGTACACTCCAGAAACTGGAAAGCACCAGTAAGGTTCAGCTTGGCAAAGTGTAATGTTAAATAATATTCTTGTTGCCAGATAGTGTCAATAGTGATAAAGCACATCTGAAAAATCACCCATAGCCACATGCCCTCCCTGAGCATCAAGAGTTGCCAATTCCTTTACAGGACTTGCTGAGCCTGTGAAATGCTGGAGATGGGTTCTCATCCCAGGAGGACATTAACAGTAGGGAGAGAAAAAAAGAATCTAATTTCCTATAAGAAGAATACTGGCTTTGTGCCAGACATTGAGGTGCTTCACACTGAAGATCAACAGTCATTCATCACAGTGGGTGGTAACAAGGATTTGTAATTGCAAATTAATTGTTTTGGCAGGATTACAGGAGGTTTTATTCTCTGAGAGATAAACCCCAGCCTTGCAGTACACCAAAAAACATGTTGGGTTTCGGGGCTTTTTTTTTTTCAAAAATACTCTACAATCTTCCAGTGCCAGGAAGGCATATTTTCCAAGCTCCAAATGATTGGGAACATCAACAAAATCCTCTATGTGCCTCACTTTTAATGATTAATTCATATTACATAATAAGAAGAGTAAATCAACGACAGCTGTGGTTTGAGAGGTGTATTCAAAGCTGTTATAAATATAGAAGCAAAACTGCCCTTTGTTCTAACATTCATTACAAATTCATGGCTTGACCTGACATCTGTTTATGATAAGCTGTGGACAACTTGGTTATTCTTCATAAAGGTCAGAACTAAGTTCATCTTCTTCTACCTTGGAGAAAAATCTTTTCTTGTTGGATTGAGAGAAAACTCTGCAGGAGAGGTGGTAGCTTAAAACTGCAGTGGCACGTTAGAGCTGACAGACCCTTCCCTGCCACTGGACAACTTTGTGATTTATGACTGCTCACATGCCTTCAGCAGCACTGGAAGGTTATCACAGGCCTCACTGATCCCATCAGTTGTTCTTCAGAAGGTGATGGAGCTGGATGGGACAGGAGAGGCTCCAACAAGCTTCAGTAGTCAAATTCCCTGCTTCTGTGGTCCTAGACGTGGCCAGGAGCCAGGGCCTCTGTCCTAAACCCAAGTCCTGCCCCATGGACTGCTCTGTGTTGTGTTTCCCTGTGGTTTGTGGCTCTGGCACACAATCACTGATGTGCAAACCAGAGCCTTTCTTGCCAACAGCTAAATCTCAAAACAACCCCTCCCTACAGGAGATGAGATCAAATGGCCCAGAAGTGATTTTACCAGCCTGGGACACTCTTGAACTTGAAGCAGGCTGGTTCAGTAGATGAATCCCACCCCTTTGTCTGTCCCCACATCTGGGGAATGTCTTTAGCTGTGGGCAGAGGTGGAAATGTTGCATGATGGCATTAAACAAGGTCAAGCCTGTGCCTAGGCTTGGGCTAAGAGCCAGCCCCAGTGGGTGAAGCTCTGGTTGGGAACTGGGCATGGAAAGGGAAGAGATGCTGACTGCAGTGCTGCCCATGTCCTTCCCCTGGGCACTGCAGCCTCCAGAGACCAAGTCCTGTTTGTGCCTTTCAAGCTGCTCCTTGTTTGCACAACAAATTGCACAGCTCATCTCCACTGGAGTTTCTGGGAACATCCACAGTACAAATTATTGTGAAGGTTCCATAGTAAAGGAGAATGTGCTGCAAAAAGATCAGATTAATCAGTGTTTTGTTTGAAGTGGAGCACGCTCTGCCACAGTGCTATTGTCTCATATTCCAATACAGCCTCCAGTGATCCTATTAACTGGAAGAGTAAGTTCTCTTTTTTGATATTTTTATTTAAAAGCCTGGTCCATTATGTGCTTTTTTTTTTTTTTCATGGAGAGTTAAAGCCTTCCACCAAGACTTGTGGATTGGAAATGAAATTGTGATTTTTTTACTCTTGTTTTTTAAAGTGAAAAAGAAGAAAGAGTGAAAGACAAGCCTGTTCAAGTATTGGCATTCATTTTCTCTGAGTTACTCTGAGATGTTACTGTGTCCAGGATCATGTTTTTGAAAATGTGGGGGGTAGTAATTCATCATTTAAATTCTGTAGTACCTGTCTGAAGAGGATTTTCCCCTTGAATACTTACAGCACACACTATGTACTGCTAGCAGGGACTGCTGTAATTTCACAGTCTTTTCAATAACCTTTTGAGATTCATAATGACTACCAAGGCATTAAGGTGACAGTCTCCCAGAACACCTTTAAGAAGCAGTGACTGTGCAAAGAGATGAAACAGTGTTAGCCAGCATCACACATGATTTCTAGCTCCAGATCTAGAAAATGCTCAGGCAGGACTGAATGAGAGAGATGAGCAGCCTCTTGCTGAAATTAAAAAACCCCAAAGGAGTCCTTAGTTTAATTACTTTCTGTAATAAATTGCATTGGGGGAGCATTGATCATTAATTGACGAATAACTAATAGTAACTAATAATGCATTCAGTGGGGCTTCAGTTCCCAGGATATTCTCTCAGGATAACATCTGGGGCAGGAGTCAGAGTGGGAATAGAGCTGATGTGAGCCCTGAGAGCCTGGCTCAGCACAAGCAGCTCACAATGCTGTAGGAGCAGGGGGCATTCCCCAGCAGCCAGCCTGACCTGAGGTCTGTGATTCCACAGCTGTCCATTACTACTGAGGCTATTTAAAATTACCTTGATTATGCCTTTTGCATTTGGTGTGTTTTTCACCATCAGGTCCTTGCAGTTGTCCTGGTGGCATAACCTCTGGGGTATCTCCACTTTCTGCCACAGGTCCAAACACAGCACAAGTGCAGTAAGTGACCTGCTGGGATATGGTCCCCTGTGGGCAACACTGTGTCACCTCACAGCTCTGCTTCTGCCTGTTTTTGAAACAGAAACCTCATGAGAAGTAAATTCTGGTTGATTGGAATTTTGGATTAAATGGCATTTTCTCATCAGCATCCACCTGGGCTCCACTGCACAAATACTTTAGGGGCACTGTCACTACCTAGAATATTAATGTGTTCAGCCTTTAATCTCTGAACTCTCTGTACACAATGGAACTTTTCAGAATAGCAAAGCCAAGCCTAATTATGCAGTGACACATGCTGGATGTGCTGGTCAGGTCTTGTTCCTTGGGGTCGTGCAGATTGAAAGTACAGCTGTAGGCAGTTTGCAAAAATTGCTTCTCTTTTCCTGCTAAGATACTGTCACATCAGCCATGAGCATTTGCTGCCATAATTTATTGTTTCTTCCCATACTGAGTCAGAAGGGTATGCATTTTTTTTCTTCTTGGCTAAATTAAACAAATCAGTCATTTCACAAAAGTTTCCAAATGAAAGATTGTCGTAAGCAAGACCAGATATGTTCTTTTACAAATCTGGGGTTCAAAAAGAAGAAGAAAAAAAAAAGAAAAGAAAAGAACAAGGAAGCTTGAAAAACAGCTTACAGTTTGCTTTGGGCTAATTAGATCTTATCAGTGAAAAGACAGATATTTCTTTCTTTAGCATGATGCCGTGGTGAAAGTTGACCTGGTGTTTATGAAAGCGTATTGCATGCTGCTTTTCAGCTAGAACTATGGGGTTTAAATTAGTGATCCTCATAAAAAGCCTGATGTGAAGGTGTGTGGAGCACTGGCTTTCAGAGCACACGTGTGTGCTATTAAGGTCCCGGGAAGGGAGCAATTACAGGACCTTTGTCATTCATCTCAGATGCTGTGTTAGAATGTTTTTAATAGGAACTTGTCTTGCTTTCTTTCTGACTTTCATAGAGGCAAGAAATAAGACCCCCGAGGGGAAAAACACTCTACCCTAATGCCTTGAATACTTGAACTCTGAAGTCAGTAAAGCATGACTCTATCTCTCAATATTGGAGCTTTAGCCATGGTGTTATCCTTGGCTTCAGCAGCTTCAGCAAACTGGGGGCAAACCAGTATCTTTAAACATCAGATGACTGCAGACTGATGAGTAAAGAGAAAACCCCATCTTGCCTGCAGCTTAGCTATGACAGTCATCTAGAACTGGATCTCCCCCTGACAGATCAGCCCTCTCCCTGCTGGAGTGTGCTCAGGTTTGGCTGGAGGGATGCTGTGACCTCCTGCTTCTGCTGGAAAAAGTCTAAGAGACTTTTTCCAGCAGAAAAAAAGAAAAAAAAATTACATCTATCCCTCGGAGGTTAGAAAAGTGACATTTCTGAAGGTGTCCTGGGGTCTGAAATGTATTCCAGCCTCTCAGGAGCCCTCAGCAATGATCCATTATCCCATTCAGTCCTGGACCTGTCTCTGTGCTGGTAAATCTGTTCTTTTTCTGTCCCCATTAAGCCTCAACAGAAGGATTCTTTGGACTTTCTGCTGTGCTGCCCAACAGGAGCCCTGCCCTGGCTTAAGTCATTCTCATTCCCCTCTTTCTCTGGCTATCTTTTATAGACCAGGAGTTAATCAAGGCCCTGACAGATCTCAGCACTTTATATAAATTTGTTCTATTTTAATACCTAATATTCTCCTGAGGCATTTGCTTTCAAAGCAATTAGACATCTGTCAGCACCTTTGCTAGATTTCAAGCTTTCATATCAGTATCCTAAGGTGGAAATAGCATTCCAGTTGAAAAATCATAGCTTGCTCCTAAGGTTAGAGTTTTTCAGTGAGTAAATCTTCTTTAAGCTGTTGAATGCAGCTGCTGCCTTGACAATTTGTGAGTTTATTTCCTTCTGGATATCCCCACTGGCTTGCATGTTACTGCCAAAGAATGTGAATGGAGGCATTTTTGTCTTGCATTTGCCTTCCTCAGCAGTGTTTGACCTGGGAGTTAGAGGGGCTCTCATTAGCTTCACTTTTTGTAGCTGTTCATTAACCACCTCTATTTTACAGTGCTGGGCAACCCTTTCATCTTGGCCTGGGGGTGGATTTCCAGTTTACAGTGCTTGTATTGTCAGTTTAGGGCATTTTGGTTAAACTCTGCTCATTTTTCACATGCATTTTTGTGATAGTGACACCACTGGCAGTGCCTGGTGGAAGGGGAAATCCACTTCTTTGTTTGGCACCAGCATCTCTGCTCAACCTCTTGTCCCAGCCCCAGCTTCCCAGAGGAGGCAGATTGCTGGTGGGTCTTCTCTGGTGAATCCAGCCCTGAAAATTGTTCTGTGATATGGTTCCTGCTTCAGAACATTTGGGAGCAGAGAGTGCATAGCAGTGCATTTAGCTGTCCAGAGAAGGAGAGAAGGTATTTATGGGAATTTGCTGTGCTGTTGGAGTTTGATTTTTTTATGCCTCTTTTAATGAGGTCCTCTTCTCATAGTGCAGCATGAGTAACAATTCCCCCTTTGTATGTATTTTGTATCTATTCCTATTTCCTATTGAAATTCCTAGGGAAGAAACTATCCAAGTACTGAGTTGAAAATTTCATCTTAAAATAAGCCAGATGTCCAATCTTCCTTTAGCTGCCAAGCCCTAAAGAGTTCAAGAAAGATGTTAAAATCTGTCTTGCTGGCTGTGAAAAACTAATTGCATAGCATAGGTGATGATCCCAGTCTCCCAGGAGAAGGAATAAAACTGCTTCAGGCAAAAGCTCTGCTGTTATTTGTCTGAGGATTGGAGTTGGCAGTGTCTGTGGAAAAAAATTTCATTGCTTGCCCTCCTTGCTGATTAACAAATGCAGAGACAGGAACACAGACAAAGGTAGGTGAGTGTTTGTATCTGAAAACCTAATTCACCTTATGAGAAAAATGCTGGGTTTGTCCTTTTTTCCCTTCTTTCTCCCCATGTCCCCCCATTAAGAGCACAGGGAGTGCTTAAAAGCCAGAGACAGAGGTTTCAGACTCACTGCTAAAATCATGTGAAGGAAGCCCATGGCCTGAGTTATTTAATGCCTGTGTGATAACAGCCATTCTGTTTGCAAAATGGATGTACAATTCCCCTCCCAAAGCAAAGAGTTTGGGGAGGATTAAGATTAGTAAAGCACTGTGAAGACTAAAAGTGCCACTGAAATCCTGAGGATTAAAGGTTGCTTTTGACTGGTGAAGTGGAAGGGCCTAATAGTTGCATTTATCAGGATGAAAATAGTTCACTTTAAATCCAGTGGCTGTGCCTGACTGACTTCCAGGCTGGTGGAAGTCACTGAGGGCACTCAGTGCTGGGAAAGAGCTGAGTTACATTTCTAATGTAATGCCCAGATCTCACTGCATAAATTCAGATTGTGAAGGAGATTTTTGGAATCACTCACTGTAGAGCAGGAGAAGGGTTCATTCAGCATAATCCTAAATACTGCTGAGGTATTATTTGACAGTGATCAATTTTTAATGTAAATTCAACCCTGAAAAATCTAAGTGTAAAAATATCTGTCATAAACTGGTATGCTGAACCTAAACTGAAATAAGAAGATTGTAAAGGAAAAAAAAAACCAAAAAGCAGGGATTTCTTGTGATACTTCCAGACCAAAATGACCACAGCTTTGCTGTACTCACGCCCCTTGGATGTAGAGGTGGGGCCCTGTGTGCATCCACGTGTTCTACCCTTGGATCCAGGTCTCACCACCAGCATCTACAGTGCACAGGATTTGTACCTGGACTTCAGTCCAACCTCAGTGATGCCCATCTCCTGAACCTCTCCAATGTCTGGCATCCCTCTTTTGAGAATTACCTCTCTGAGGTGATGGTATTTTTCAGGGAGAAAGCTTCAATGCCTTGACTTTGGTGAGAAACAGCAAGGACAGAAAATATGACCTTTTTTTACATCATTCTGTTGATACCTCCTGGGCTTTCTCTCACCTCCTCCTCTCCCTCATCGTTTGCTTGTGTGTGGCTTTAGCAGAAACAGGAATCTTACCAAAGTCTTGCAAGCCATTGTTTCTTTATGTTAAATACAAGGTTCTTTTATTGACTCCAGCTGCTGCACCTCCCTGTGCTCACTGTGTTTGCTTTATTAAAATTGAACAGCGTGCAAGTAGGACATTGTAAATCACAAGTGACTGGGCTGGAGGAAGAGGGAGGGAGAGGGAGGGACTCTGTATGACAACAAAGAGAGCATATGAACAGGCTGGGCCTCCTGGCTAATAGCAGCCAAAACTCATGAGTACAATTTGCAATTGCTCCCAGGAGGACAGGCAAGTGCCAGACAGTTAGCAGGGCTAGATGGGAGTGAATACTGGAATACATGATGTGTTCTCTCCAGAACAGAGCTTCTCAGAGGTCTGGGCACACAGGGCACAGCCAGCCTCTGCTCTAATCCTGGGATTTATCCTGTGTCAGTGCCTGGCTGTGCTCATCCTGTCTATGGAGGAAGCCTTGTTAGACCATCCAAGTCTTGGAGAGGGCTTTTAAACCAAGTACCACCGGGCTTCTCACAGAGAGGGAGGTGGAAGCTGCTGGTCCATATTTAAGCATAAGACATTTTTCGGCTTTGCTTCTTCATGACTGGTGGGGGGAATTGCATTTTTGTCTGCTTGAACCCCACGGACATCCACAGGGCACAGAGTAGGTGAACTTGGGGCAGAAAGACAACAGGTTCCTTCCCTGTGCCAGGAAAGTTCCTCTGCTCACAGCACTCCCCGGAGGTGCAAAACCATCATGGACAACACAGCAGCCACACGGAGGCTCCCTGGCTGCCACAATGACCCAGCTGTGAGCCCTCAGCACCGCAGCAGCTGCACCCTCTGCTCTGGCAGTGATTTTTGCTGTGCATGTGACATGCAAACCTGTGTGCTCAGTGTGCTCTCTCCTGCAGTGCTCCTCGACGTGCGGCAAGGGGCTGCAGTCGCGCGTGGTGCAGTGCATGCACAAAGTGACCGGGCGCCACGGCAGCGAGTGCCCCGCCCTGGCCAAGCCCGCAGCCTACAGGCAGTGCCACCAGGAGGTGTGCAACGACAAGATCAACGTCAACACCATCACCTCGCCCAGGCTGGGTGAGTCAGGGGCCTGGGGGGAAGGTGCCAGCTGCCCAGGGTGCCCAGTGAGGCTGCAGTGACTGTCCAGGGGGCAGAAACCGGGAGAGGCTCAGCCAGACTCCAGACTAAAGGTCTGGTGTGGGTAGGTCCTGTCTGAGCCCTGCCTCAGGCCCTGCCCTGGTGGAATGCTTGGCAGAAGGTGGAGCTGAGAGAGCAGCAGGAGCACACAAATGGTGGGTGATTGATTGGATTGATTAACTGATTGATTGATTGATTGATTGACTGATTGATCAGAGGGGTGAGGGAGCTGGCAGGTGCACCTTTCTCCATCACAAAGCCTTCCACACGCTGCCTGGGCTGCTGCAGTAGGATCATTTATTCATCATGCCCCAAGAAAATGCATGACCCTGACAGGTGGTTTGATGGATTGATTTGCCCAGAGGGGCAAGAGAGCACCCAGCCTCTTCCTGTAAATGCTGTGATCTTCTGTCACTGCCCTCCTCCTCACCCTCCCTGCATTCCTTGTGTCCCTGGCTGAGATGGGAATATGGTGATGACCATCTGTTTCCTTACACACCATAACACTGCACTTAGGACATGCCACTAATCAAGAAAGCCTCTGTTAATACAAATTTGTGAGGATCTCATGATTTTCCACATTGTATTTCCTTCATTTATAAAGGGATGAAAATATAAATATACTAAAAATATATTTTTCCAAACTTCAGCCCTGTGTGTTCCACCACAGCTCCAAGAACCAAGTTGGTTTCTTCACATTTCACACATCATCATCAGTAAGATGAAGCTAAATTAAGGCATCAGCTACACTGGCATAGCCTCATGGGTGCCTCCTGTCCCCTTTTGGTACAAGAGGCTGGATTGTAAAAAAGAAGAGCTTACCAGAAAGAGCAGCCTCCTCTATCACAGCTGAGCTGATCTTAGAGGGTAAGAAACCTCTAACACACATGAAAACACAGAGCTGCTAAATAATAGAGAACCATTTTCTAATAGTGCTGTGAAATATCAAATAACACTTAAACTAGGGCTGGACTTGAAGCTTCTGAACTGAAATTTGTTCCCCAAAAGTTTACCAGATGTTTTAAGAGAAAATGGGGACTTTCATTCTTGCAAATGCACTCATGCTGGGGAGCTTCTAACCTCTTCTGGTATGAGAGTACTTTCCAGATATTTTAGCACTAAGAGCATAGTGAAAGGAAAACATTTCATTTGAGAAGTAAGCCTTTGAAACACTGATGAGACAAGAAATCCATCCTAATTCACATTTTAGGACAAAGCAATAAAATGCTTATGTGTTTAGAAGACTGAGGAGGCTCAAGTCCCTGCTGAAAATAATCTGCAAGCAATTTGGGATGCTTTTGTTTCTAAACCAGGTTTGGAATCACCAGGGCCAGAAACAATGATATTTGATATTAGTAGAAAGACAAATCATTGAGTGTTTTGCTCTTTTTGCTTATAAACAATCCTAATTGGATTATCTTTAAACAGTTTTCTGTTTTCTGCAATGGGAGCATCAGCAAAAAAAAAAAAAAAAAGGCAGAAAAAAAAATCCAGTAGTCTACAGGCCCCATGCTGCCTTGTCCCTACTTCAGAATGTTTTTTGTCTTGGATAATATTTCCAAAAAAGTGGGGAGTTCACCTCACCTGACTTGTATGTCTGTGTTCAATGTCTCTCATTGATGACACATCCAGAGGGATTTATTCTGTCACTTCTTCCCTGTCTTCCTTCACAACCTGTGAGGGACATTGGACCTCTGAAATATTAGTCCTGGCCTTGTCTGTGGCTCAGTTTCCATTATGTGAACTCTCCCATCTCAGATTCATAAGGTCTATCTCAGGTGTTCTTGCCAGGCGTGTGATTTATTCATCTCAATCCCATTGACTGCGGTGGGAGTTCATGGCCCTAAATCTGGGCTGAATCTTTGGATGTTTTGTTCATCCAGGCCTGTTTGCCTCTGAGACAAAGTAGGTGCAGCATGAGGAGGTTTGCACTCCCCGTTCATGTCCAGGCAAGGAAGGAAGGAAGGAAGGAAGGAAGCACTTCCATGAGCGCGATGTTTTGGTAGAGAGAACATCTCCCGCTCTCCAGTGCCGGCAGCGAGCGTGGCCTCCCTCCCCTCAGGTGCAGGGCTTTTGGTCACACCTGCAGTGCTGTTCCTGGCTAATCTGGCAGTTTCTCCTTTCTTGTCTCCTCCCAAGCTGCCCTCACCTACAAGTGCACGGGGGACCAGTGGACAGTGTACTGCAGGGTGATCCGTGAGAAGAACCTGTGCCAGGACATGCGGTGGTACCAGCGCTGCTGCCAGACCTGCAGAGACTTTTATGCAAACAAGATGCAGCAGAAGAGTTAATGAACCTGTGCCACTCCTTAGAGTCTTCCAGCTGTTTGTATGTAAATCACAGACTAGTAGGTCTGAGTACTGGAACTTCATGAGTTGCTACAGCGTGGTGGATCCTAAAGCACACCTAATGAGACTTGAAACGAATCCTACAGACTGGATACCAAAGTCATCTGCTCATCCACCTTAAAAAAAACCACACAGGAAGGGTCATCTCAAGGAGCCAATCATTTCTGAATATTTTGACATCCTCACATTTTTCATTAATGCTTTTTTAATATATTAAATCACCAGCCACTGGATGGCTTGCTACCATTAAAGAAAAGGCCAAGAGTTGCAAAGTGATTACGTTGGATAAGGTTGTGGGTACCTCCATGGAGGAAGGCCTCTGGCAAAATAATTCAGCAAAGGTAGAGACATTACTTAATCTTTTAATCTTGGCTTTTATCTGTTGTTTTCAATTCCCAGCAGTTATCCCACTGCGGAATGGGCTTGGAGGGACATGCCTAAATGAAAGACTTACTTTAAAGAGAGGATTTTCTGTAAAAGCTTGTGAAAACTGATAGTAGAGGATGGACATCTCTGAATTTCGGAGTATAGTATAATTATATCCAACATTCCAAGTCATATTTTTAGAGCCACTAATAGGGAGTGCTTTTCCTTCTAATTTTAAAAAAACAATCCTCTCTATCTTTTTCCCCAGAATAATAGAGTTTCTTTTATGAAACCTGATTTTTCTCTGAGCTTAATTAAATGGAAGCTTATTAACAGCCGTAGGTAGTTACTTTTAAACAAGAACCATTTACATGAGGTGGGAGAAGCCAGAAATTATTTCATCTAGTAGAGTTCACTGAGGGATTGCTTGGCCTAAGCTCTCTCCAATTTTTAGAAGTCAATCAGATAATGAGACTGTTGGTTCTTATAAGAGGACTGTGAAACTGGATAGGGTTGGAACAGAAACTGAATTTGGAACATACATTTGGAATTTCATACATCTTTATGAAAAGGATGTAGTGGGGAGCAGAACAGGTGTTTCCTATCTCTGGACTCTTTTATACAGCTGAGGTTATGTAGCTTTTGGAGTAACCAGAAGTAGCCAGGGATGCAAGACATTCAAAGTGTAACCTGGAGCTTGTGGGAAGCCAGAGGGCTCAGACTTCCATCGCTTTCAGGGGTTGGGAATTTCCTCGCTGTTTTTGAACGCTCCCTGTCTCACTTCTGTGGTGCTGTCAGGTTTGGTGCTATCAGAGAATTTACAGGTGCTGCACACACAATACTCTCTGCCATGTCTCTGCACTTTAAACCAGACTCCTCTCTGTGATGAGAGACTTGAAACAGGAGCTCTGCCCAGGGCAGGGCTCTTCCCCTCCGTTGTCACACACGTCAGTGTCTCCTATCACATCTTGCTCCAACGAGCATCATTTCCCTTGCCAGGGCACAAGGCCATGGTTGAGTTTCAGCCCCCTCCTCGTGGCAGGAACAGAGCCCTTTGGATAACTGCAGCTTTGTACTGGCTCTAGCTGCGTGTGACTGTTTGACTCCTTGGAGCTGAGCACAGAACCAAGCCCAGCTACTCCCCCAGCCCCTGGGCCAGGCTGCCTTGCAGCTCACACCTGGCCCCAGGTTGTCTTTGTTGCTGTTGTCTCTTTTTGTCAATGCAAGGAAGGATAAAGACTCTTAGTACTTAATGTGTCTTAAAAGCAATTTTTTTTTTGCTTAGTACAGTTCTTTCCATATCCAGGACCTCACTGGAATAACCTATTAGCATTTAATTAAGGGCTAAATTTTTCAAGCACAGGGAGATAATGTTCATCAACAGACTAACCCTGTATGGGCTTCACGTTTCCATCTGTGCTTGTTAGTGCAAATGAGTGTGTGTGCACCAGGGCTGGCCTGATGCACAAGGGCACATTTGCACACCTTTTTTCCTCAAGTGCCTGTCTCTAACAGATCTGCTTTCCAATGCCTCAGATGATTTTCTCTATCCAGGGAAATGATTCCAGCTTGGTTTTTGTTATACTGATATTATTTTTGGCAATTTGTAATCAGGATTAGACTCCTTTTTCTGTTATTGCCACCCCGTGTCCCAGCCCAGAGGTTGCATAATACTTAGCAAGTAATCAAGGAAAAATTGCTGGCAAGGGTGACAGGGAAGATTTAGACAATGCCAGGTGATACTAAATAGGCAAATTAACAGGTAGAAGAACTGCTAATGAGAGAGTTCCAAGAGATCAGACAGGGCCTAGAGAACCTGGTTTATGTTTGTAATTCACAGTGGTGTTTCCCCCTTAGCCTGTGGTGACACTGGGACTGTCCTTGCTGCCTCCCTGCCCCCAGAGCCACCCCTGAGTCCCCTGGCACCCCTCACTCAATTTGGAATTTGCTGTTTTTCTTCTCATGGGCAACATTTTCTCTGTTACCATGGCAGAATTGTGTGAATTATCATTGCTGGCAATCAAAGGTGCTTCTCCACAGCAGGGAAGAAGTTTTCCTTCTGGTGCTGATCTGTGACCCTCTCTAGGCAAAAGGTAGGACATAGGAGAGGAAGCATGTTAGGGTTTGTGTTTTTTCAGTAATAATTCACTACTGGCCACTGTCCAGAACAGGGTGCTAGGCTGGTTAGACCTGTGACCTGATCCAGTCTGCTGGGTTCTGGACCCAAAGGACACTTGGGTCCAAATTCTGGATTCTACCTAAGGAAACAGGAATTTACCAGCATTTTTTTCAACTGTATGAGCACTGAGAAAAAAAAAAACACTTCACTTGCTCTCACAGCTCACAGATTAGCATGCATCAACCTTTTATTTTTTATAATCAAACCCCCCAACGTTGATTAAGAACTGATGGCACAACACAGCTCCATTATATTCAGTTCTCTTACTTCAAATGGTGACAATCATCACATAACAGCCAGAAAAATAATAACAAAAAAAAAATTAATTCTATTCAATATTCCTGCACTTCTGGTTTTTATCACTTTATAGGAGCTTTACAATGAAGTCACAGCTATGCTCTGCCCTCAGTTCCCACATTTTAGTGAAAAGAAAAGCTGTTTGTTTCAGTGTAGCTATGACAATACTTTCCTTAGTTGTTCATAAGAGATTGATGCTCTTTTGATTACAGTGGTGGTATTTCCATATTGTAAACAATACTCTGTACTGTTACTAAAGTACTGTACATTTCTAGTTGCACAATTGTGTTATTGAGTGTAGATTCTCACTATCTCATGTATGGTGCTATTTTTTGTCGGTGGAAAAGAATCTTAGCAGTCGATTATTGCTTGATATTTTATTATAATACAGGGATATATTCTCCATGGCAATAATATCATTTAAGTTTTCTCATTACAGAGTGAAATGTATATATTTTTCCATTAGCTAATTTGCATATGTACTGTATCCATGGTAATTTTCTTCTTGGTGCTGGTTATAAATAGAACAAGATAAAAAACAGTCAAACTGAATGGAACCAGTTGTAAATTAAAGCCAAAAAAAAAAAAAAAAAAAGAAAAGAGGATCATTCCATTTTGAACAAATTGAATATGTTGAATAATAAATTTATTTTTTTCCATAACAACTTTAATAAGGTTTCTGAACTTGAAACAAAGCAAACCCAACAACATGACAATTAAGAGAAAGGAGTGGAGCTGTAAATGGTACATTATGCATCTGTGTAATACTGGACTGAGACTGGGATTTGGTTAAATCCAAGCCAACTGTTTAATTGCTGTGGTTGGTGTAAAAGGTCATTTGGCAGTAAAATTCTGGCACCTCAGAGTTCTCAGTGTGCTAACAAACCAAGAAATGATGGGTCTTGTCCTGGTCAGGTTGCAAAATAAAGCACATGGATGTTAACACCTGAATAATGCCTTGCCAGGTCTGTGGTCAGTGACACAACAGTAGAAAATTCCTGTCTGGGAAGAATGTGCCAGGCTCTGTTTGGGATATCTCTGTGTGTGCCTGGGCAGGCTGTGGGGAGGGGGGAGCTTCTGCTAGGGGAGAGGGACATTCTGAGAGTGCTTTTGGGTTGTTCTTGCTGTGCTGGGGCTGGGAGGGAGCAGCAGCTCCACAGGCACCCCCTGAGAATGAACAGTGCTGAGCATGTGGAAATTTATATTGGAGCCAAACGATCCCATGCATTGGGAAGGTATCTGCATAACCTAGCTGCACTCTCCCCTGGTGTGAAATAAACAGAATTACTTCAGTGCCACGTGTTCTGGATGTCTCTGTTGTAGGCACTAGAGAGAACCTTTGTACTGTTTAGCTCCCCCCAGCATGGTGAAGGTTGTTTTTGCAGCCAGCTGCACACAGATGCACCTGTAGGATCCTCTCCCAGCCTGATTTAAAAAGATGCCATCATCTGTATCCCACTCCAGCACAATTCTTGTTGAAAGGGCACTTGGAGGTGGGAGCAGCATCTTTCTAAAGCAGCCTTAAAAACCCAGGAATGTGGTGGACTTGGCAGTGCTGGGTTGGACTTGATGATCTTAAAGGTCTCTTCCAACCCGAATGATTCTATGATTTTATAACAAACCAAAGCAGAGTTGGTGTGAGAGCCCTCCTCCCACAATGATTTCCAGAAATGGAGTTTATGCTTTAATACCAGAGCTCATTTACTGATCTCACACTGGATTTCATGGCACAACACTGATGGGCTTCCTGGATTTCTGAGGCAGCCTTGGGAGATGCCAGCCCAGCTGCCACCCTGCACAGGAGCTTTCACAGCAGCAACACTGCAGAAACTGCATCCGAGGGTGCTGTACATTAACACATCATCGTGTTTGTGCCTTGCCTGCAGTCAACATCTGATTGCAATTGTTGACCTGTTTGAACAATAAAACATAGCTCTAGGCCTGGGGAAGCCAAAGGGCTTTGCATTAAGCTGGGGTATGGCAGTGGGTGGGAGGGGTGTAAGGAATGCTGTCATACATTTGGCTTCAAGTGTTCCTGGTATGTGCCAATATCTCTCCTATAAATCCAGTAGGATTATATACTTACTTTGCCTCTTTTGCATGTAGCCATTTGCTGTTTTTCTCTTATTCCTAATCCCCATTTCTATCCAAGCCATTGCCCTTCCCTGTGAGCTCAGTTGTTTGTTTTTTTATTTTTTAAGACACCTCAGCCAAGGTCACTAAAGGCTGGTGGGGTCAGATGATTGTGGTGCTCTGGCACAGAAGGATCAGGAGGAAAGGAAAATCCCTCCTCCCCTCCTTGGAGGTCACTTCTGCCTCCACCAACTCCACCTGCTCCCTTCAATCTCCTGGTGTCCACAGCAGCCTCAGCTGTCTCTTGCAGCAAGCTGGCAGCACCCTGCTTGCTCTGGAAGGAATTTCCCTTCCAAAATGTGGAACACTTTATCCCCACATCAGCCCCATGGTCACCGAGTACCACTGCTGAGGACTCTGCTCTCTGGTAGACTGAAAACCAAACGTTCCTCTGTGCTTTCCCCACCACCACGTGGAGCATTTCCATGAGGAATGTTTCCTTCTTGCTGGAGGAGTGTCACTGCAAACACCAGTGTGCTGTGGAGTTCCAGGCAGAGAAGATCTGTGCCAGATGTGCTCCCATTCCATGCACTCACACTTCTGATGGTGTCAGGAAGAATGGGATGGGATGCTGCTCTCCATGGAATGGAGGAAAACGCTCATTTTTCACCAGGAGAGCACTGGTAGCTCACCAGTGTGCAGGACTTGCTGCACCAACCTGCAAACCACCAGCTGCTGAAGGATCACTGACACCTTTCTGTAAGGTCACTGCCCACTATAGCATCACTGGAGCCCTTCTGGAGACAGGGAGTGAAAGGGCTTGGACTGCTGAGGGATTGGTGAAAAAGGGGAATTCTCTAAGAGAGTCTTTCATGTTGTATTAAGATCAGTGCAGCCTGTCCAGCAAAACCAGACAAGCCATTCTTGAGTTGGACTTTATTACTTTTCTTAGAAAATACATTATTTGAATGTTTTTCAGCTTTCATTTCTTTCCCCAGCTCTGTACTTTTCCCCTTGATTTTGTCTCTGATGATAAAAGGACCCAACCAGACTGCAGCTTTGTTTGGCACTAAACTTCCCTCCTGAGATGATCACACAAGAAGTCTTTTATCACTCTGGAGGCTCAGAGCCAGAGCTGCTTGTGGTGGAAGTGGCTGGGACTGTCACCCCAGGCTGTGGTGGGATGAGGGTCAAGCTCAGGCTGTCAGCAAGGGGACCTGCAGCAGTTCCCTGCCAGGACACATCAGAACTCCTAAGCCTGCTTCTTCCAGTGCTGCTCTCATTAAGGAAAAGGTATGAAATCCACATCTAGATTGAATTTTAAAGTTAGATGTTGTTTAGAATATAAATCCTGTCCAGAATCATGATCTGATTCTTAGAAAATCACCATAAATTGAACCTCTCCTGCTCCCTACTGCTCAATAACAACATTTGGTTTTCTCACAGAGCTGGTGACACCTCTGCTGCTCTGGCTTCAGCATTGTCAGCTCTGTTCCATGCCCAGGTTTGTGTCAAGAAAGAAGGGCCCTGCTGGAATACTGGAATTCTGCTCTCCTCAGAATCATCACCCTGGAGCTGCCAGCTGCTCTCACTCGTGGCTTCTTCCCCCCTCACATCTCTGGCCAGCAATGCTTTGAGGGGGACAGTGACACTGAGCCCAAGAAATGCTGTCAGCCACATTTCCCAGAGGGTAAGGAAGATTCCATCTCTTTTATTTCTTCCTAACCATGTTTTGCTGAAGAAACAATTTTAAAGGGGAAAAAGGAAAACCACATTATTGAGTAAGCAAGATGGAAAAGAGCTTTCTGTGGGTTCCCAGGTGCCATTCTCCCTGCATCAACAACTCTCTGCCTGTGGCTGCCTGAGTGCTCAGCACGGGTGGTTTTGCAGCAGCTGTGTGCACAGTACTTCCATCCCAAGCCCTGTTCCCTGGCTGTCCCCATGGCTCAGTTTATTTGTGTGCAAGGCAAACGAGAGGTTATCGAGGCTTCCCATCAGCTGTACAAACTCACAGCAGCACCAGCTCTGTGTGTGTCCCTTTCTGGGAGTTACATTTGGGGGTAATCAGCTCTTGGGCAGCTCCTAGCAAAGATCTGGTCTTTCTGATGAGGCTCTCCAGAAGAGTTTTTGCCTGTGCTTATGCCACAAGCTATGGGGGATCTGTAGCCATTTGTGTAAGAAAGAAAAAGCTTATTTAGTTGTTTTCAGCCTCCCCTAGAATGGTTCTAAAAGTAGAAGTGTCCTTCACTATGGAAAAAAAAAAAAAGCTAAAATTGACAAAAATACCCTCACATTTGTCAAAATTTTTGTAGATGTTTTTCAGGGTGTCACTAAGTCTTGCCAGGCACCTCCCTTTCCTCCCCTGCTTTCCCCAAATGCTTCCATTTTTGGCTAAAAAATCCCAACTTTGGGATTTTTGGCCCAACAATGTCAGCCAAAACCCAGGCTCTCTTCTCTAATTTTTCCACTTAATTTTTCAAGTATCTTCTGGCAAAGCAGAAGCACTGTTTTGATGGAAAGTTTTTCAACCAGCTCTGCTCATTAATTTCTGCCAGCAGTCACAGAACAGTGCATCTTGTGGGAGAGGAGAGTGTCTGAAGGGCCCAGTGTGAGGCAGGAATGAGTAACACTCCTCTCCCAGCTCTGTGCCCCAGCCAGCTCCCTGCTCCTAATGAGAGACATCTTTCTAGAGAGGTTTCCAGCTAAATCTCTCTTGGCAAGTCAGCTGAGTAATTCAGGTACTTTGCCAGGTTAGAGGAAGATGTGGGTGGGCATAGAAGGATCTCCTCTGAGCAAAGGACCCTGGGGCTCAGAGAAGCACATTGTCCATCTCTTATCTGCTTGGACTCATTTTGGACTCCTCCAGGCAAGCACCAGTTGGGAGGGAAGGGTGGGGATGTGGAGCTGGTCCAGCTCTCTTTCAAGGCAAATTTCAGTGTGCATTAATGGTGATGTTCAGCTACAGCAGCAGCTGAGCCAGGCACAGCCATGAAGTGTCTCCATGTAACCCTGAGATCTGCAGGGACAAGATCCTAAAGTGGCTGCTGGGCTGAAAGGACACCACCACATCCCTGCTGTGTCTGTTACCCATCTGGCCATGAGCAAGGTATTTTTTACACTGAGCTCAAGGGAAGGCCAGCTCCTCTCATTTTTGGGTTCCTGTGATGACAGGAACCTGGGAGGCAAAGAAGGAAGATGTTCTTACAGAGTAGCCAAATTTTTCAGTGTTTGTCCTCAGCAGCCAAAGGAGCATCTGCCCACTGGCTACATGGAGAATCTCCTCAGGGAAAAGCCATCCATCAGCAGTCCCTGATATTTGCAAAATGCTCTGGGATCTTTCAGTGAAAGACCTTTTAGATGTGCAAACGTTTATAGCCCTTCTCTGACCATGGCTGATTTTAGAGGGTTAACTTAGGAACAGGAAATACAGTGACTAAAGGAAAGCCATTAATATTAAATTCTACCCTTTGCCAGATTGTCTTGTGTTATCTTTGCTCTTTCATGAAATATTTTCCAGTTTTCCTCGCAGGGCATTCCTTACAGGGGGCAGCAGCTAAGGAGCTGTAACTTGGCACATCTCCACCTGCTTTTCTGCAGCAATGCACATTTGTGCTCTGGGATTTGAAGAATTTCCTTTGCCTCTAGAATTGATATGCAAACAGTCAGCTGTACAGACATCAATCTGTCCAGTAGACATGCCATGTGACCCATGGAATAATACAGGTGGTCAGCACCATGCTGGTGACTCCTGAATTTCTGGAGCAAGCAGAATCGTTTTCCTACGTCAAAAAGACAGGAGGTCCTGTATACACCCTCGAGTAATCTGCTGTGCTTGACTGATCACAAAACACCCACCAAGATCTCCCTAACAAAGTCCTTCATTTCTGCCAAGGAAAGCAAAGATTTTCAGGAAATGAGAGACGTGACCTTGCCACCTCACAAACAGCTCGGGCGTCTCAAGATGCTCATCTCAGCAGAGGAATGCTCGTGCCAGAGCAAATGTAGAGCCCTGTGGGTCAGTGCACAGCTCTTCCAGCATCCCTTCCTTCATCAGCTCTGTTGTGGTGAAAACAGAAATGGGCAAACTTCGTCTTCTCCTGCCTGTTTGCTGTGTTCCACTGTGTCCAGGTGCTGCTGTGTGAGCAGGTGTGGGATGAGGGACGTTATGACTGGGAGAGCTGAGTGTTGATAGTTGTATAACCCAGCTCAAACCACTTCCCCCACTTGTGATTTCATCACAGCCAAAAGCTGTGCCTGAGCTGCTGGGCACCCTGTGGGCACCTAAAGCCTAAGGGGAATTTTTAAGAGAGAAGGAAATAGCTCCAGAGAGCCCCATAACTCTAAGCAAGTTGTTCTCTAAGACAGTCACCATTTCTGTTAAAAAATAAGTCTTTTCATTTCCCATTGATACTTCTCAGGCTGCAAGGAGAGCCATTCTCCTGCTCCTGGAGGCTCAGACACAGCCTTGGAAGGGAAGCTTGCTCTCATGGCTACGGCAGAGGAATGGGAAGCACGAGATCTGGCATGAAGTCCTGCTCCCATTGAAGCCAGTGGGATGTTTGCCATTGGCTTCAGGGGAAGCCAAGATTTCAGTCTGCAGCCAGATTTGCTGGTGTGCTGTTCTATCCTGAGAGCAGGAGCAGAGAGGGTTCTTGGTTCCTGATAAAGCTCTTGCTGCCTCAGCTCCTCTGCTGCCTTCTCACCTCACACTGGCCCCTCCTTGCTTTCAAATCTGAGGCCTCTTTCAAATCCTTGATGAAGAGACTGGTGCATGGTTTGTGCCTGTGGTTTTGTCCCATGATTGGAGCTCTTGGGCTTCTCTCCACTGGGGATTGTGGACAGTGCTAGAGAGAGGCATAAGGCAAGTAAAGCAGCAGGACAGGCTGGGTAAGAGACTGAGATGAAGTAACATATATGGGATTTGCTGCAGGTAAATAACTCTGCCTTCTCCAGGCAGCAACTTGGATCAGCTCTTGACCTACCTCTGAGTGGTTCAAGAGAGCCTGCAGAGATTGTAAAGATGGTCCAAGATGGGCTTCCTTGCCTCACTCCTTCACACCAACATGGACTGTTGGGATCCCTGATAGTCTAAGCAGCCTTTTTCCTCATCTCCCTCTTTCAGGGTTAGGGTGGGAGCCAAATTGTGTTAGTCATGAGCTGTGGTGCAGGTATTCATGAGCCTGTTAGTGAACCTTTCCCAAATTACACTGCTCCCCCTGCCAGCCCAAAGGCTGCTGTGTTAATCAGTGCATTATATAGAGCTCCACAGTGTTTGCACACCCAGCACCCACATGTGGGCAGGGTTGGTGCCCTCCTCTCAAAAGCAGCTGAAGGAAGTAATCACAGAGTCAGTGAAGATTGTACCAAGCAGCCCCAGTTTGGCCTGTACAGGTCCAAGCTGTTTTTATTTGAGTGGACACATGGTGGAATCTCTTTATGCCAAGGAAAAAAAAATTGCAAATAATTCTTGCTCTTCATTTTTATTTCTCCCTGATCAGGACGGCACTTTTTGTTCATCTTGTGGGATTGGTCTCTGCTGCCCCTTTCAGGGAACATCTGTAAGCGCATCACATCTGTAAAAGGCAGGAAGGTTTATCTGCTGGACCAAGAGGTTGTCCTGAATTTCCTCACCTCCCCAGATGCCTCGTGTTTGACAGCTTCTGCTCCTGGCCAGCCACAGCTTGTGCTCTCTGGGACCTGCTCTCCTTCCTCTGACACTTCCACAGAGAGCATCTGGTGGGAGAGACTTTCTGGTGAGTTGAAACCATGGTGATGTATTTTATCTCCACAAAAAAGGAGTTGTAAGTGTTTAAAGCTGAGGTAATGATCATACAGAGATCCATAGCTAAGAGTTTTACTATGATTTTCTCCAGAAAGTTGAATCAAAGCTACCCAGAAGTTCAGCTCTGGTGCAGGAGCGCACCCCAGTGTTACCTCTTCAGCCACAAAGATTTTTAGAGGCAAAAATACTCTTTATACTGTTCTAATAATAAATGGGGAAGAATGGGGAGAAAAGCAAAGAAAAACCCAAACCATGCCATATTCTCTGCTGACAGCCTGGCTTAGCTCTGCAGCACAATTTCCCATCTCACTTCCTCATCATTCTGAGATTCTTCCCCAAGAGGATCTTATCAGTAGATAAGTGGTTGCCTCTGAGCCAGCTCTTTTCTTCTGGTTCAGTGGCTGGCAGATGTTTGAAGGAACTCTAAACCATCAACTTGTTGCTCTCTGATTTTCTTTGCTGATATGATCCCCAGCAGCTCTCAGTTTCCTAGGGCAAGCACAATCAAGCACAATCAAAAAAAAAAAACCAAATCAGAATAAACAGAATTAGTGCTCATTCTTTCTTAACAACATGCCTGTGGGGGGTTTTGTCTCCCTTAGCAAATTCAATCCAGCATCTTTCTCTCACATTAATTCACTGTAGATGCTTCCACAGGCTCTGGGTTACACATAATGAGAGGATTGTGCTTTGCTTTGAGCAAGAGCTCAGCATTTGTGTGTTTTGCATTTTAAGGAATGGATCAAGGTGAGGGTTAGTTGATCTACTTCCCACTGATTCTCTGTGGTATTCCCTCTGCTGCTGGTGATGTCCCACCTGGGAACACAAAAGATGACACCTTGCATCTGCTCATGTGTCCCTTTAATTCTTCTAATGGTTCCTCTTCCCCTTTTTTTGTGACTCATATGCAGGCTCTGATTTTAGCACTCCAAGCACAGGGTCCTGGGATGGCTTTCCCAGGATTCTGGCAGATTTGAAGGCCAAGCATCATGGCCAATATCACTCCCATGCACCCTCATCCCACACTGAGGGTGTCCTTGTGGGCACGACCCTGGAGCCAGCTTCTCATGGAGGAGACCACGGTGAAACTCCCTTCTGGCACCCAGGCCTTGGACCTACAAAGTCCTCCCTGTGTGGGGTTGGTGTCTTTGAGCATTCCCTGGGACCATTTCCTGAAGAGAAAATGCAGCATTTGGCCCTTGGCTTTTAGGAGAGTTTCCTGACACCAACCTCAAAACAAATGGAAACACTTTCCTCCCCCTTCAGGCCAGGACAGACACTGAGGGTGAGCTTTTAAGGCTAATGAAGCTTTTTGTGTCTTTTTTTTCTTCTTGTCATCTGAGGAGGTCCCTGGTACTATGATAAAAGCCCCCACTGCCCACTGGGGCTCCTCTCCTTGTGGTGAACATGCTCCTGAGAGACACAAAGGTTTCCCCAGAAGCACAAAACCATTCCATGGCTCCAATTAGAGAAGATTTTCTGTGTTGGTTGCTAACAATGTTCTTCCTTGCCTTTGGCTCAGCAGGAGCTTGATTAGTGACTTTCCAGGGTCCCTGAAACCCAAGGGAATTAATTTGTCTTTAATTTTGTCCAAGCTGATACTTAGGGGCACGGCTGGGAATATTGTAAAGCAGCTTCTGGCACTGAAGAGTCCCAGCAAAGCATCTCCCAGACCCCTGGTAGTGATGCTCAGCCTGTCCCCCTGAAGCCAGCCCGTGCAGGGAGGTGCAGCATTAACCAGTGAAAGACATGGCCCTGCTCCTCTTCCTTTCCCTTACAACAGCTGGATTTGGCCAGCTGTGCTTTGGTGGTACCTGGTGACCACGCTGTGTTTGTGTCACTTTGCTGCTATTCACAGCTTTTTGCAGTGTTTCTTTGCAGCCAGACACATCCTTCACTTCTTGATGGATGCTCATCTCAGCTTCCCAGGATCTGGGCTGTCCTGACATGCCAGCATGGTGTGCAGCCTTGGGTGAAGCAGTGTGTTGTCCTGTAGCTCAGGGAACCACTGTGAGGAGGAACCACAATAGCACTGCTTGGCTGGGGATTTTTAAAGTGCCTTGAGCTCTTTGGAAGGACCAGGGTAGGTGCAAACCTGTTCTGTTACTCTGTGGTTAAAGGTTGTCTGAGATGATGGTTTGAAGTGCAGACAAAACAGCAGCCAGCAGAGCAGCTCACACATCTTAGAGATGGTCACTTCATGCTTTGGGGCATTTTCAGGGGCTGCTTCACTTCCCAGGTTCTGGAAAGGCTGAGGCAGCTTGGGGCTGGGACCCCTCTGCAGGGCTGTGTGCAGGACACAGGAATTCCATCAGGGCCATGCTTAGCCTTAGCTTTTGCTGTAGCTATTACAAGTGATAAAAGATCAGATTTCTTAATTTGCCTCCCCACAAGTTGGTTTAAAGGGAATGAAGGCAGATCCTGCTATAGCTTAGTGCATTACAAGCCAACTCAAATGACTCCCCACTGTCTTTTCATCTCCATGAGACTTTTAATGCCCTAAGACTTTGCATGTCCTGGCACACAGCCCAATTGAAGCATGAGCTCCAACAGAAGTTTTACATTTAAAGCTGTTCTTTTGGCTTCAGAAATTTGCAGATTGAGGCTGAGAGAAGCAATTCAGCTGTTTACTTGCAGATCTTCACCAGCCCTGCTGTGCTCTTGCCCTCACCTCTGTTAGAGTTGTGTTAACAGCATTTTCCAATTAAAGTAGCTGCCTCAGTTACAGAAAATGCTTTTCCTATCTGGGAATTTATCTGATTTTACTCTTTTTAAATTACCCATGGAGCACAGGGGTGTTTTTTTCCCCACCCCTTATTATAATTAATCCATCATCATTTCTGGTGGCAAGGTTGGCTTTTGCTGGATTTTTTATTTCTTGCCATTTCCATCAGCTTGTGCCAATACCACTCAGACTCCACGTTACTGATTATGGGGAGACTGATGTGAACAATCAGGCAAATATCAAGTGGACGAGCAATCCCTGAATTTCTGCTCACTGAGAGCAGGAAAAATGGCATCTATTCTGGAGATAGCCCTGCCAGAAAATCTTAGAGCCATAGTGTGTAAATTGTTGCCACTTCCCTGTCTGAAATAGTCCTACTCTGAAAACCTGGCTGTCAAGACCTTCACAGCCAAGATCAAGGCTTTTTCTTGTTACCTGAAAATTCCGAGTCTCCGAGAGAATAAATGGTAGCAGTTGAAAACTTCATCTTTCTTCACAGTGATGAGGTAAGAGCTTCTTTTCCACCTCAATGAAAGGGATGTGCTGGGCCCCATCCTGCCTGTGGTGCAACAAGCTCAGCAAGGCTTGTCCTGTGGGATGCAGTGGGATCTGACTGACATTTTCACTGCAGCCAATTTTCCATTGTGGACAACATCATGACTGTCTTCTGGCTGAACATGCTCTGAACGTGAGCATGGTAGTGCTTGGGCTGGGCCTGCAGGAACAGGGGCAGGACCAGATGCAGTGGCAGAGCCCCAGGATTCAGTGCTGGCATCCTGTCCCAGGAGGCCACAAAGCCCCTCTGTCCTCTGACATCCTTTCCCAGAGTCTGAGCAGCTGCAGCCTGTGCCCACCACAGTGACCCTCAAACCTGGGAGCACCTCGGTTCTTCAGGACCCTTACAAGGCTGCTCCTACCACAGACTCCCAGACAAGGAAGCAAAGCCTTCTGCTGCCCCCACGTGTTCCTTGCTCATTATTGTTGCCACACACCTGGGAACCTTATTGGGAAGCACAAAGACGAGCCAGCACAGCCACACAGCTATGGAGGTCAAGGATCTTGCTTTGGAAGACTCTTCTGCTCCTTCTGTTCCTCCCTCAAGCTCAGGGTGTTCCTTATACTCAAAAAATTGCAAAATCAGATTGGACCTGTTTGGAAGTGAGAGATCTGGAGGCAGCAAAGCACAGAGCTGTCCTGGTCCCACCCAGGACGTGTGAGCCCTGGGAGCCTGCCAGCGATACCGAGCGATATCGGATACGGCACAGAGCATCCAGGAGCCTTGGCTCAGGCCATGAGGAGCACAGAGAGAGAGAGACAGCTCTTGGCAGGCTCAGCTCACATGATAAGGTCATTGGAAAGACAAGTGATGCTTTCATCAACCTGCCTCTCCCCAGAACCAGCACCAGCTCGAGCAAGGGCTCACTGTGCTCCTGTAATACCCCGTGTTCCATGTAGTACCAAGGACAAAACCTTCCTCATAAATATGTTGAAGCTGCTTTTTCCAACCAGTGTCCCAGCCCCCAGCTCCCATCCTTCCTGGCCCTGTCAGGTTCCAGTTTTGAACCACTGAACAGCACCCTTGGAAGAGTGATTTTCTCTCTGAATCAGTGGCATCACTCAAGCTGAAGGGAGAGCAAGCTGCAGTTGCTGGCTCTCTGCTGCTTCCAGGCAGTTACAATTAGGGATCTTGTGGTTTTGTCCTTCGTTGGGGTAGCACATACTAACTATTCTGGAGAGCATCAGTCCCAAAAGCTGCCTGAAGCCTGGGCTGACAGGTTGGTAGTAGCAGCCAAGCTCTCTCATGGAACCAGTCTGTGGCTGGGGGAGGTCCCAGAGCAGCGTTTCTGACCATCCCTAACACAGCTCCTTGGAATGGTAGGGCTGGCTCTTTGCCATCCTTTCACCGAGAACCTTCTTGGCATGGCACCATGAACAGATGGGCCATGGAGCAATTCCTCAGCTCAGATTGTCCACAGGCTGCCCTGGACACTGCCTGGAGCTCTCTGAGAACATCTGAAGGGAACAGCACTCGCTGGCAGGCCTGATGTGCTCCGGCAATCGGGGATTGCAAACACATGCTTCAGCTATGCAAGAAATCTTTGCCTTGTTCTGAATGCAATTCTGCCTGGGTTTCTTCCCAGGAACATTCCTGTTCTTCACAATTTACCAGTTGCAGGAAGGGAGAAGGGGGAGGGGGGATTTTAGGAGTAAGGGAGAGGAAAAACCTCAGGATGCTTTCCCTAGCCAAATTTCTCCAGAAGGACAGGGTGTGGAGCATGGACTCCAGAGTCTGGGACAATCCCAAGAAAATATGAACTACAAAATTAAAACCACTTTTAATTAGTCATTTGTTTTTATAGAAAGAATAAGTCTCTCTTTTTCTGAAGTAATTTAGTGCCTTCTATCAGACACACCAGGCAGCCCCTGCCAAATGGAGCTGTGTGATAGAAGGCAAGCCCAGAATGAGGGCTCTGAGCAGAGACACGTTATCTCCTCCAGGAGACAGCAGTGCTGTTCAGATCCGCATTCTGCTTCCCCAGATAAAAGTCCCACTCCTGAGTCACAGCATACGTGAGAGAGTTGCAAATGTAGTCCCCGTATGTGGGAGTAATTTGATGTCTGAGATGAATGATGAAGCTGTGCCTTCATTGTCACACCTGCTCTGTGACAGACAGGAGAGGAAGCGGGAGAGGGTGGAGGCAGGAGCTGTTTCTGCCCTGGGAGAAGCCAGAGGTGCAGGGTACACAGCTCCTCACACCCTGACTCCAGGGGGACAAATCCCTCTTCTCCTGGAGGGACACAGGCCACAGTGTCTGTCCCTGCGGGGTGGGCTGGGGTCACTACGGTGCTGGGGGAAGCTGCACCCAGGCTGGGCCCTGTGCAGGGATGGCCCTGCAGGGAGGTGTGCAGCTGGCTCTCAGTGCTGCTGTCACATGGGCTCTGTGCTCCTCTCCAGATGTCACCACCTGAGCCACCAGCTCCTTCCTGCAGCCCGAGATCCTTCCAGGGCAGTCAGTGACAGCACTTGAGCTCCATGGCAAAGTCTGGAACCTGCTGAGCTCCAAAGGGAGCCTTAAAAGAGACCAAGTGTAACCTGATGCTACCAAACATCCACTCTGAGTAACCTCCATAGCTCAATGAACTCTATTAAGTATATACCTATAATTAATTTAATTTAGTTGAGGTTTTCTCCCATGTTGGGTGCCTACTGTATCAACCTCTTAAAATTATGGTTGTGTGTATAATTCAGTCAAATGTACATGCAGTACCCACACAAGCTGAGTCACTCCAGGTACCAGGGAGAGGTTTATTTTGTTGTGTTTGGCTTGTGCTTCTGGCTTAACACAGGGGTAACTCCACTAAAATTGGTTGTGCTGCATTAGTCCAAAGTTAGAGCAGAGCCCAGCTTTTATTCATTATTTGCAAGAAAGGCATCATAATTTCTATAATGCCATGTCCAGAGTGTGGATGGGGTTTGCTCCAGCTGCCTTCCCAGTCTCCCACTAGGGAACAATGAAATGGAGGTAAAAAGGAATACTCATCTTTTTCTCTTTTAGTGTGTATAATTCAGAAGTACCAGCAAATTCCTGTTGCCTCACAGTGCTGTATAGGAGCCTTTCCCATATATCTGCTAAACTAAACAGGAGTGATTGGTTGATTTTAAGGAGATGCTCAAGAAGTTTTTCTTGAAGTTACTCTTTTCCCAAGGGTGGAGAGCAGCCTGTCACTGAGTGATCTGAAATCCAAACAAGAGGTTTTATTGCACAGCTTAGAATGCAGCTGAAAGAAAAGCAAAGAACAACACAGGGAATGTGTGTCTGACACTTCTCACACTTCTGAAGTGAGCCTGAAGAAAGAGGGACAAACCCTAAGTGATGAGAAAAACTGCAATTCTGGGTCTGAGCAAGAGCTCCTAGGAATCACAGGGACACAAGGGAGGAGCCCTGTTCTAGATTATTTGGAGAGCCCCAGCCAAGACCTTCATGAAAGTTTTGATTCTTTGTCGGAGGGATTAACTCTGGGAAGCAGCTGGCATGGATTGAATTCCAGCTGGTGCCCAGCACCATGGACACACTGCTCTTTGGATTGAGTGAAAATGAGCAGACTCTCAGCTCTGTCACCCTCTGCACTGATCTAAGGGCAGGGGGATTCTTCCTGAAATTCAGGGCATGAATGACCTTTGTGCTGGTTGAGTGTAGATAATGACTGAACCATTGAGCTCTCAGACAGACTCTGCTTGTTTGGGGCTGTGCAGCTCTCACAATCTGTCTGCTAACTACAAAAATATTCCAATTATTTGGAATGGTGACATCACCCATGCAGTTGACCCAGATCCAACATCAGCACTCCTACAAAACAGTTATTTCTTGTTAAGCACTATTGAGGATAAGTAATCCAACCCAGACTGAGCCCTGTCAGCAAAGCCTGGTTGATTCCCCCACATTTCCAACATTTCCTCAGCAGTTTATTTTCCAGGTTCGAGCAGGTTACCCTGAGTAACCTGGATCTGTTTGACAAAACATGATTATTGCTTGTAACTTTTGAACCTCAGTAGTCACAGAGAGGCTCTAAGTGGCTTAGGAGAGGCATTTTGGCACCTTTCATCTACTCCCCATGCTTGTAGAGCCCTCTCCAGCACACTAAATCCATCATTTGTTGGGTCAGAAAGCTGTCTGAGCCCTGAAGTCATCTGCTCCTAGGATAATCTGGCCCAGGGATGGAGGGAAGGAAATCCTGTGACCTGCTGGGAGATGTGCTGCTGGCTCAGCCACAGTCCTGCCTTGCCACTCTCCCACCACTTCTCCCACCAAGCCTTCCAACCCAGCCAAAATCACTGTCCCACAAAGGTGTGTGGGCAGGTAAGAGCTGTGAAGAACAACTGTTGCTTAAAAAATTTGTTGATGCTTGTGGAGCCTTCTTTCTTCTCAGTGTGTCACATTTATCAGCTGATGCTGCATCTAATCCAGTGGTAGCCAGAGCTGGAGAGGAGATGCCCTCTCCTCTTTCCTCCAGCACTGGGGTTGCACAGGGGAAGGCAAAGGGATGTCCAGTGACTGCACTCAGCTTTAATTTAACTTAAAAGCAGGTTTGTCCACCACCCTCAGGGCACAGAGCAGCCAGACCCCAGGCCATCCCTGCAGGAGATCCTCACCTCACGGACACCTGAAGGAGTGCCTGGTTAATTCTGACAGCTGGCAAGGGGGGCATTATTTCTCCTGTCCCTGCACCCCAGAAAAGCTTCAAATGTGCAGCTTGCTAACAGTGTGTCCCTGAGCTTGTTTTTTAAACATAAACCATGAGTCAGGGTGGGCCAAGGCAAACACAGCAGTGCAGAGCACAGCTGGTCAGCTCTGCCCGCACAGTGGAGAAATATTGTCATATTGTAACAATTACAATATTGACATATTGTAATATTGACATATTGTAATATTGACATATTGTAACGTTGACATACTGTAATCTGTTATTACATATTGACAATGTAATAACTGAGATGTTACTGTAACACGGGGCTGTGCAGGTGTGTGACATGACCCCTTGTACCCGTGTGTGTGACGTGTCCCGGGGCAGTGACACCTCACCCGGGGCTGTACAGTGTGTAGTATGAACTGTTGCTCAGTGTGTAACCTGACCCATTGTACCGGTGTGTGACGTGTCCCAGGGCAGTGGCACCTCACCCGGGCTGTGCAGGTGTGTGCCGTGTCCCCCTGTTCAGGTGTGTCCCCCTGTTCAGGTGTGTCCCCCCGAGCGCTCCGGGCGCGCGGGTCCTTTAAGCGAGGCCCCGCCCCCGGCCCGGCCCGGCCCCGCCCGCTCATCCCCTCCCGCCCCGCCGCCCTTTCCCGGGCTCCCATTGGCCGGGCGGCTCTGAGGTCCCGCCCCCCGGCTCCGCCAGCCAATGGGAGGAGCGCTGGGCGAGACCGTGGCCAGGTTGGTGCGGGGCCGATGGCGGCGGGTCTGTGAGGGGGGCGCGCGGAGAGGGACGGGAACCGGGACGGGAACCGGGACGGGAACCGGGACGTCCTGAGGGGAGCGGGGTCCTTGGGGGAAGCGCGACACCCTGAGGGGAGCGGGGCCCCCGGAGGCGAGCGGGATCCCGTGAAGCGCTGAGGAGAGCGGGGCCCCAGGGGGGGAGCGGGACACTCTGAAGGGGTCGGGACTCTCCTCAAGTGCTGAGGGCAGCGAGACCCTCTGAGGGGAGCGGGAACCCATGGGGGATCGGGGCCCCCTTGAGGCGCCGAGGGGAGCGGGAGCTGAGGGGATCGGGACCCCGAGGTACCGAGCGAGGGCAGCGAGGCACCCTGAGGGGAAAACTCTCCCGAAATGCTGAGGGAATCGGGCTCGCTTGAGGGCATCGGGACCCCCTGAGGTGCTGACGAGGTCGGGGTCCCCAGAGGAGCTTGAGGAAGAGTTCGGCAGCCCCTGAGGAGGGAGCTGTGCCGGCGGAGGCCGGGGTGTCCCACAGCCGCGTCCAGCCTGCTCCTGCATCTTGAACTCCCTCGGCACAGCTGAGCCCAGCCCGCAGCTGTGGGTGCCGTGCCCGGGGCCAAGGAAATGCCATTAAATCGTAGTGGTTTCACCTGAAGAATCCCTGAGGTGTAGATGGAGAACGTTAAGGTCAAGGTTCCATAACAGTGTGGGGTTTTCTTACCTATACCTGACCCTGACAACAAATTGTTTGTGGAGCTAAGGATTGAAGAAAAAAATCAAAACGAACTTGCAGGTGTAGGCTGAGCAATAATTGAAGTGCTCAGGCAGGCTCTAGTCTTCATGCAGCAAAATGAAACCTTGTTTTTCGGGTTGAAGTTAAGTGTAGCATTGTGAGCTGCCCTTATTTAAAAAAAAAAAAAAAAAAAAAAAAAAAAAAAAAAAAAAAGTGCTCTTCCAAGAATTTAAAATGTGGATTCCTGAAGTGTAGAGAATTAAGGACTTAAGAAAAAGATAACTTTGCTCAGTTTTTAATGTCTGTTGGTAGACCTGATATGTATTTGGAGTATAATTAAAAGCAGTTTGTTCAAGTGACTGTTGCTTTTTTTTAATAAAATCATAGAATGTAGCATTTAAAATGTTGAGCAACATAGTTATAAGGTGGTTTGTTCACAGGTAGACCAAAAAAGAAAATTGGAAAAAAATGACTGACTGCTGCAGCTTGAGTACATAACTTTTCTAATATTGCTGTTAGAATGACACTTCTGGATTTGCCCCTGGGTTCAAGAAACCTTTGTGTGCGTGAGTGTTCACACCTGCCAAACTTGCTGCGCATTCTCTGAATCTTTCCTGCTAAGAACTAAACGCCGGTCTTGAGGAAACTGAACGTGTCTGTGTTTTGTTCCAGGTGCTGCTGGGGTGAAAGATGAGGCTGCATGAGGGCCGGTCAAGACCCTTCCAGGCTCCTGCCTCCGTGCACAGCTTCCCGGGCAGGCAGGTGTTCGTGTTCCCCAATGGGCGCTCAGACTCGGACGAGTCCTCGGAGGAGGAGCTCAACGTGATGGAGCTGCGGCCCCGGGGCAAGGAGCAGCAGCGGGGCAGCAGCAGGGACAGGCTGGGGGACGTGGTGCTGCTGGAGAGGGAGCTCACCCAGGAGGACAGCCTCAACAAGCTGGCCCTGCAGTACGGCTGTAAGGTGAGGTTCCCCCCCTCAGGGTGGTCTGATGGTGTTGACACTGGAAAGTGTTGGCCCTGTGTATTGTATGGATGGTCTTTGGGTAGAACTGGAGAAGGGCAAAAAAAAAAAACCCCAGACAGACGCAGAAAAGAGTTGTTCAGCCAACAGCCTGGGAAGATGTTGCCAGCCTCACACCCTGTCTTTCCTGCTTTCCTGACCTGCTTTCCTGTTTAATTTCAGTGACTAAGTGCAGGTTGTACTAAGTTATTTCAGTGAGGGCAAACATTAGGGAGCTGAGTGTAGAAATGAGGGCCAGGGCTCTGCTTTCAAGGAACATTGGAGATTTTGAAGCAAATTGAGCAGTACAAAGAAACACCACGGTTATGGGTGAGGTTTTTTGTTTATTTTTTGAAAGGTATCAGCTTACATTTTGTGAGGAAGGTCTAACAGGGGTGGACGTGGAGAGGTGCCAAAGTACAGTCCCAAAGCCCAGGTGGTGTCTGTGTGGATTTTGGTTGTTTGCTGTCATCCCAAAGCGTGCACAGCTCAGGTGCCTGTGGGCAGGAGGGAGGGTGTGTGCACAGTGAGATTTCTGAGTTGGAACAACTGCACAACACGTTCCCTTTGTTCCAAAGAAGAGCAGAACTGCTGGAAAGTTTAATTACCTGCTCTGAACATTAGAAGCTCCCTCTTGTTTAGCAGTTTGAGCTGTGTTTTTAGAGCCCCCTTTATCTGCAAGCTGGACTGTGATTTCAGAGTTCCATGATGCAAACAATTGGCAGTGACAGCAGCGGGGATAATGATACAGCCCTGGCTCCAGTGCTGCCAGGCCATTGCAGTCTGTCTTGCTTAACCACACAGCAGCTGTATGGTGCAGCTGAGGCAAGAGGCCTTAGAGGGATTGCAGCAATTCCTCCCCTCCCATGCCCTTAGAAACAAAAACAAAACAAAAAAGGCACGCTTGTAGGTTCTGCTGACGAGCCTGATGCGTGTGAAGAAGCGAGTCTGGTAGGGCTTGAATAGGCCTTGATTGGCCCCAGGAGAGCCTGAGAAGGCAGAGCTGAGCTTTGGTTGGGTTTGGAGCTGTGTGCTGCTGAGAGCAGACCTGGGCAGACTCACAGCAATTGGGTGAACTCAGAGGAGGGGGAGCCTGAACAGTTCTTTGCTTTATGGTGTGAAGAGTCCTGCTGTGCCTCTGCACTGTCACTCAGAGGGCCCAGTTCTGTCCTGTGTGGCTGCTCTTCTGGGCCCCCACTCCTGGAGCCTTTCAGCCCCTCTGGAGGCTGCTGGGCCTGCCCAGAGGAAAAGCAAACTGATGGAAGGGACCACAGAGTCAGAGTTCTCCTCCCAGAGGAAAAAAACTGACCTGCTGCCTCCCTCCCTTCCAGAAAGGCACTTCTGTCTTGTTCCAGTTAAACTGAACAGGTACAGAAATCCTTATTGTAGGAGAATTGTCTATTTGTCTCTTAAAAGACTGGCATGATGGTTTTCATCTGTTTTTTTTTTTTATTTGCACAATTAAACAGCTCCTGAAAGGTCGCCAGGATTGCAGTATATATATATATATATATATATATATATATATATATATATATATAGGCAAATGTGTGTAAAAATCCAGGATGAACTTCTCCTTGAAATCAGTGAGAACTTGACATTGGTTTCAGAATCTGCTTGGGGAGGGGATATTAAGACAGTGCAACAAACAGCTCTGTGTGTGTGCCACAGATAACTTGGCAGAGATGCAAAGCACTTCAAAATTCTCATTTTTACTCTTGACCATTTATAGTCCTGGCTTGCTTTTGGCATTGTTCTTAGCTGGGGCAAGAGGAGCTCACTGCAGCCAAAAAAATGAGTACAGAAAATAAGCCTAAATGCTTGTGCAGCCCAATCTCTTGCATGCTTCCCATCAGCTTTGTTTGTTGTTTCTGTGTGAGTGCTGCTCCACTTTCTGTTTCTAGAGTCTTAGCACCACACTGCAGTATTTGATTGCAGACACCACGGGGGATATTTACTGTCCCAGTAATTTGTTTTCATTGGAACAAATCCAGAAATTGAAGCAGCACCTCAGTCAGGAGGCTCTGGGTGAGATTGTTATTTCATAACTAAGAAATTTTGCAGGGTTTAAGTCCAGAGGTTATGCTGGGGCCGGCTGTGAGGAGCCTGAAGCAGTGACTGAGGATTTCTTCTGCCTCAGGGTCCCCAGATCAGGTCCTGGATTAAATGTGCCGTTTTCAGAGTTCTTGAGCTTTGCAGAGTAAACGTGAGATTCAGGCCTCCATCTCTTCTCTACCTCTGAGCAGAGTGCTTAGGAAGTAAAGTGGGTTTTTTTGTTTTAGCTCCCCAGTTTCCTTGGCAGCCTCAAGCGTGTGAGTGTGCAGTGAATGCAGGTCAGGCTGTAATTTCTCAAGAGCAAAGCACAGTCCCTGTACTGTGTCTCTTTGCTGTGATGGATGGGAGGTGTTTTACCTGTTTGTGTTGCCTTTCTCTTTGGTTTGGCTCTCGCTGTTTTGTGCCCTCCAGCCTTTTCCTCAAGGTTCTTTCACGTCTCCTTGGCTGCAGCGGAGAGCTCCTGGCACACACTGACATCCTGTTCCTTTCCTTTGACAGAGGGTTCAGTGCAGCTGAGAAGTTGCTGTGCTTACTGGGTGGCTCTGAGTGGCCGCTGGATTAAGCACCTTCTGTTATTGAATGTTAAATAAGGGATGCTGCCTTGCCTTGGTTTCTGCATTGGTGCTGCCTGTCCCTGTCTGATGCTGCACATGTGGCTTCTTCCTTGCTCTTCCTGCTGCTGGGTGGGGATACAGCTCACAGCCAGGAGCCCTGCACAGGAGCCACCAAAGGTGGTGACAGCAGCACAGAGGTGATTGTCCTTCAGCAGGAGCCCTGAGCAGCTCAGGAGGAAGGAGCTGGATGAGCTGCTGTCCTGCAGAAGAGAGGTGCTGCTAGAGCAGAGGATGCTCGTGCCTGTGCAGGAGATGCTCACCTGCTCTCCAGGCTGTGCCCTTGCCTTCAGAACTGGTGTGCTCCCAAAATGTAGCTCTGATCACTCTGAAATAATTTCCTGGGCAGGAGATGCTCACACTGGTGGTGTGCTCTCACCTTAAGCACTCATGTGTAAGGTAAAAATAGTTTTTAAAAGGATCTGTTTTTTAAAAAGGTTCTTCTTGCCTTAACTGAGTGAGAGAAAGGTAAAGAAAGCAAAGGGAAGGAAAAGCAGTATGGAGCAAAAAAAAACAGTATGGAGCAAAATCCAGCAGGTAGCAGAGCACTAGAGGAGGTTGTAGCCAGGTTTCACAGGGGACTGCCTGTGTCCTGCAGGAGCTGCTGGGGAATCTGCACAGCATCAAACCGCCTGCATCCACGGCCTGCTTTTACTCCCTGACGTGCCTCCTTGCACGCTGGTTTTGCGGCTGCTTCCTGCCTCGCTCCTGGGCTCTGCTGCCCTCACTGTTTGTGTCCTTTCTGGATTCTGTAGGTTGCAGATATCAAACGCGTCAACAACTTCATCCGGGAGCAGGACCTGTACGCGCTGAAGTCCATCAAGATCCCGGTGCGGCCGCACGGGCTGCTCACCGAGAGCGCCGCGGCGCTGCGGCCGCCCCCGGCGGGGCCCGCCCAGCCCGGCCTGACGCGCCTGGAGCTGCCCGAGCCCGAGCCCGGCGCGGGGGGCTCCGCTAGCGGCCGGCGCCTCAGTGAGTACTTCAAGGGCATCGACCAGAGCATCCAGGACGCCGTACAGGTGGAGGTGCAGCTGAACGCGGAGTACGGCGGGGAGGGGCTGGAGAGGCCCCTGCCCGAGGCGGGGAAGCGGGACACGGGTAACGGCGCGGACTGCGGAATCCAGTGGTGGAACGCCGTGTTCATTATGCTCCTGATAGGAATTGTCCTGCCAGTGTTTTATATCATCTATTTTAAAACACAAGGCCTGGTGGGCCACACCTTTAACATGACAACCTTGAACGTTTCAACAGCTGGGTTGGAAGGGAAATTACAAGACGACTCACTTGTAGGAAGAAAATCCTAAAGGGAAAGGGCAGCCCACTCCAGCCTCTCCAGTAGTGATTGATGCCTGTATGCTTGTGACTGACTCAAGTGCATCCAAGGAGATACAACAATTCAGATAATTTTTATTTTTCTAAGTAGTTGATGATGTAATCCTGAATTTGACTGAAAATGAGGTGATGTGATTTTGATCTTGTTGCTTATGGAGATCATCACCCGGATGGCTTCAGAGTTGGGAACTCTGTTGAGGGAAAGTATTTTGTAGCAATTTACTCACTGTGGTTGCTTCAGGTATTTCTTAATGCCGTGTCTAGAAGCAAATCTTTTGCTGCTGATCTAGAGAGTGCAGTATTAATATGGCTGGAAAGTTGGGGGTTGTTTGCATTTTAAGGAAACACTTCTTGCTGGAATAGAAGGGGAGGGACACTTTTTCTCAGAAGTGTCACTTTTGTCTCTTGCAAACCATGGTGGTTTTGGCCTGCTCGGCCCTAATGATGCCAGCTTGGGCTTTAAGCTGGGTGTGCCAGGGCACAAGGACACTGCCAACACCCCACCTTGTCACCCCCTGAGCAAACCTTTGAGCTGTGTTCATTAGGAGGCATCAGGACCACCCCTGGAAAGGGTGAGCCCAGACCTCTTCCCCTCAGTGAAATCCTTCAGAGATCTCAGTGCAGGATCTGTGCTGCTCAGCCCTGCTTGGCCCCAGGTGGGCAGGGGGTGTTGAAAGAGGACAGGAGAGCAGGAGGGAGGAGCCACAGGCACTTCTCAAGGGCTCCTTTGCTGGCAGGAGGGCTGCTCAGAATTATTTGCTAACAAAACTAATAACAGTCCACAGTGGTGCTTCAGCCCCCGGCTCAGTCGTGGAGTTACTTCTTGGGTGCGCTCTGAGGGGAAGTGCTGAGCTGGGTGTGGGTTGCAAGGTCCAGGACAGAAGTCCAGGAGGGAAGAAGGGTGAATGAAGCCTTTCTAGGAGAGGACTGAAGCTGCTGATCGTGACAGGTTTCTGTGAAGTGACCACGTGCATTGCAGAGCTTCGCAGGGCTGTGCTCTTCAGCACCACTCAGCAAACACTGCCTGCTGCAAGGGAGCAGCAAGGGAGGCTTGGGAGCTTTGCTAAAGAGAAGAATTTGCCTCAGCAATGTGATTCAGCAAATTCCAGGCCCGTGGGCAGAGGTAAAGCTTTCCTGGAACCAAACACTAAGGGATTTTGTGTGGGCAGGTGCCATTGGTGCTGAGGGTGTGGGCAGAGCTGGTGGCAGGTGCAGGAAGCCGCTGTTTGTCCTTCCCTCCTCGGCCCAGCCCCATTTGCAGCTTCCCAGCTGCCAGCAGGACCACGGGGCTTTTCCAGCTTCCCCTGGCAGCCAGGGGGCAGCTGGGGCAGAGCAGGGGCTGGAGAGGGGCTGTGCTGCAGACTCCTGGCAGGGGTGGCCCCGAGGACTGGCAGTGTCTGCCTGGGCAGGGAGGCTTGCAGCAGCAAGGTGAGCGCCCCACAGCACACAAGCACAGCCGTGTGCTGCTGCAGTGAGAACCTGTGTTCCCTGCAGCTCTCAGAAGCGGGAACCTCATTCTGTAAACGAGCACTCCAAAGTATCTTATACTGAACAAAAAATTGTATTTTTCTTCTGTGAAGAGCTGTATCTCTTTGTTCTGGGGAGGGGGCGGGAAGGGGTTCTTCTTACATTTTTAAATAAAACCACATGAAATGAAAGCATAGGGGGCACAGCTTGTGCTTTGTTTGCTACCACACAGCTGAGCACCTGCCTTGGAAAGAGGGGCCCCTTGCAGCCTCACCTCAGCCCCTGCACTGAGCAGGAGTGGGAGCAGCAGGAGGAACCAGGGCTGGAGAGGCAGGACTGGCCTCGGGCTCTCCACGCTGAACAGACCCTGATTCATCTGCCCGTTCCTGCAAGTGTTCTGGAGGAAGGCTCTCAGCAGGCATCGGTCCTTGAGTGCAGCAAGAGGCGAGTGCTGAGGACAATCCTGGAGGCTGCAGTCACAAACCAACACCTCTCACCCGGACTGACACCTGGAGGGGACAAGGACGCGCCGGGCGGGACCCGTGCTCTGCAAACACGAGAGAGGCCGGAGTACACAGTAAAAGCCAGTATCTTTACTTTAGTGAATGCAGGATACAAATATTTTACAACAACCTCTAGCATTTTCTTAACCATTTGATAAAAAGTTCACTAGAATATTTATTGTATATTGAAGAAAAAACAACACATTCAGGGAAAAAAAATTGAGATTAACTTATTTTTTTTCTTAAAAGATTCGTCTCAAGGATGGCAACAAAGTCCAGCTTGTGCCGCCAAACGGCTTATCAGCATTAAACCGTGAACAGCTTCTTGTGAACTGTTGACTACAAACATTTACCAAATACATAAATCTCTTTTAAAAAAGCCATTTTAAATATAGCAAAGCAGTGTTCTCTTGCACAGCAAAGTGAAGAAAGGTTCTACTAAGATTTAAATGTTTACATTGGTTAAGTCTTTCTTTCACATTCGGATTTAACTTCTGCCCAGGATCAATTGTTAGGAGTTGTTTTGTTCCTTATTTACTATGTATTTCTTGTGCGCACAGTAACTCGCAAGTTTCTGATGCATTAGTGTCCTTGGAGGGAAGGCAAGGCTAAAGCAGTTCTCTCTGACGAGTCCCTGACAACGTGGCGTTCTCAAAACTATCGTGAGAGCTCGAGGATGGAGGTGATTTGTCACAACAGAGATAAAAATCTTTAATCATTCAGACCTGACTGGGTTCAGCCCAGGATTGGATCCACTTGCACTTCAGTCAGCAGAGATAATTTTAAAAAGTTTTTTTTTTTAAACCTGTTGAAATATCTGTGCTATGTCATCTTTTTTTTTTTTTTTATAAAACATTTTTACAATTTCTAAAAAAGTATGTTTCAAAGTGAGTTACTTGTTACTAAAAACCAGGATTCCCATGTCCTCGGTGGCAGGAGGTGCTCCCCGAGAGCGGAGGGCTGTGGAAGGACGTTTCTGCGGGGCTGGGGCAGCACAGGACTGTCCCTGCCCCAGCTCTTTAGAATTGATTCTTTTTATTCTTTTTTTAATTCATTGGTGCAATTTCAATACAAACTCTAACCCTTGTGTAGCTTTGTCTTTAAGAAAACAGTAGTTAAGTACTGTTTAAAAACCTGCATAGAAATAAAGACTATTGAGATACAGTCAGCAAAGCCATCTGATAAGGCACACAAGAAAATAGACAGTAAATGTGAATGCAGAACTCCCACTCGGATGTACAGCAAAGTTCATACAGGTGCATAAATCATGGAACTCACGTCACTGGTCAGAGCAGCAAAAGGTTCCAGGGAGCAGCAAGTGAACTGGGTCACTGGGGATGGCCCCAGGGGAACGTGCCCCTTGTGCCTCCAGGCTCCTGCCGGCCGGGATGAAGCCACGGAAAGGGGAAGCAGTTCCCAGGGCAGGGCTGGAAGGGGCTGGAGCCCCCGAGGGTTTTAACACTGCCAGGACAACGAGACAGGGCTGGAGGCCACGGCTACCACAGGGACACCGCCCTTCTCGCCCCTCCCTTACAGCATCAAGAGATTTTCTTAACTGGAAAAAAAAAAAAAAAAAAAAAAAAAAGCCCAAGCTAAAAAATGCAATAAATATCTGGGCTGACTCTGAAGAGTCTGGGCGATCCCACGGCTCTGCAGCTTTCCCCCAGCAGCAGCAGTGCCAGCCTGGAGGGGACCGGAGCACCGGCAGGATCACGGCCCCGCACCCACCACCAGCGCTGCTCCCGGCCCAGCCTCGCGGCACAAGGGGGCTCTGCTTTCCTCCCTCTCTTGCTTGGAAGCAGCAAATTTTTCCCAAACCACTTGCCAACTCACAAAACCTTTTGTGCTCCTCTGATATGTGTCATTTCCCTATCATGAGAAATTAGGTCAAGTTTTTCCACTGGTTTTTTTTTCCTCCTCGGAAGAGGCAGCTTTAAAATGATGCCTTAAAATGTGTTGTAACAGATTTTTTATATTTATGCAGGATGAACTTAACACCGGATTTTTTTTTTGCCACTTTGCTATTTATATACATATATATAAAATGTATAATGAAGCTTAACCATACAGCACAGAGATTACAATTGAACGGCACACATTCACCACCAGTGAGGGGGCCAACCCCTTTATACACCCTCTGAAAAATCTGGATAATAATATTAATAATAATTAAAATCCAAAGAAAGTACAGTATATTTAACAAAATAGTAAATATTAAACAGTGAATACTCTACTTAATAAGGACCTCGCCTTGTTTCAAGTTGGCGTCAATCCACAAAAATATACTTTTTAATCTGGTGACCGTACAATACATAGGTACTTACACCAAAGGTGATAATATATTTAGGATGCTATATACACAAAGAGTTTGGCTCAAATTTAAATTTACATATAAGTGTTCATGGCTTATTTTTCCCCCAAGGTTCCGCCTGCAAGTTTTTCCTTTTCATCTTTGAAAGCAAAAACTAGAAAGTCAAAATAAGATAAAACTATACTCTACAAAAAAGCTACAACATACAGCTTTGGCTTATATAAATAATTCATAGCAGAATGTGTTCAAAAGTACTGTATATAACTTTATATATAGTCTTCAATTCATTAGGGTATTGTTTTCTTTAATATAAAATATACATGAGCTAAAATCCGTTTCTATATTTTTCAAAGGTATGAACGTAAAAACAAATTTGTCAAACATATTCCAATTATAACTTAATATATTAATTTTATTTTGTTAATGTTCTATTTTCTAGGCTAATATTTTCTGAATATTTCATGCGAGTTCTCTATGTCTCTCTTTCACTCATTAAAAAAATCACTTCTTTGACCCAATACACTATTTTTTTTTTTTTTTGCACGTGCAAAACAGGGTTTTTGTTGGGTTATTTTTTTTTTTATTTCTTATAGCATCAGCCCTTCTCCATGCACCCTCTGCAATAGAGACCCATGCCAGGTTGGGTAATAGAAAGGTCAGTTTATGTACAGTATTGCTTTCTTCTTCCTGCTTTTCTACTGCTCTGCTGCTACAAAGCAATTATTTCTTAACTACGAGTAACCATAGAGCTGACTACACACAGGGACGGTACTAGAGGCGAGCCCTCGCTCGGGTGGCTGTGGAGGAGGAGGAGACGCTGCGGGGGCGCCGCTGTGCCGCGGCCCGGCTGGGGTCACACAGAGTCCAGGTAAGTGCCAGACTAGAGATCAAACCTACGGGATTGTTCTGTTACTGTTACCAGGGGACAGCTGCAGCTATACAAGAGTTTGTCGTAAGTGCCTGATGATTGGTGTATGCTACACACACTAGCACATATATATGCATGTGAAGATATATATATGCACGTATGTATATACATATAAATATACTTATTCACGTCCTTATTTATAAATTTAGATATGTCAGGACAGTTCATTTTGAGAACACAAAACTGAAAGGGCGGCACGGCGGGTTTATGTCACCCACGTGTCCATCCTCATTCGTTTTACCGAGGGGCTCTCCCGGTCCTCTGCGGCGGGCGGCCGCCCCAGCACCACGGGCGAGTGGAAGTCGCTGCGCGGATCCTCGCGGTCGCTGCCGTCGTAGGAGCTGCTGGAGCTGCTCAGGCTGTCGACCGGGGAGCGCCCCAGCTCCTGGCGCGACGGCGGCGGCGGCGGCTGCGGCTGCTGCGGCTGCTGCGGCGGGAAGCCGGAGGGGGTGACGCGGTCCCGGGGAGGGGAGATCGGTTCAGACTTGATGTTGATGTTTTGGTTGGTGTTAATGGAGAGATTTGAACCCTGAGATAGCTGGCTGCCGCTGCTGGGGAAAGAAAGCGAGAGGCGCGAATGAGGAAATGCGGGAAGCGAAAAGCAAGTGACAATTCGCTGTCTGTGACGGTGAGGCCCTGCGGCTCAGCACAGAAACAAATGCACCTCGCTGGGAAGAGCAAAGGTGACAAAAGCGTTAATTAAAGGCCTGAGCTGCATTTACAGAAGTTCAGAACAAACAAATATTTTCTATTGCCAAACATTTCAGTCACGGCGCAGGCGCCTCTCCTTGGTGAGAAGCTGAGCCTGCAGGGACACGGCTCATTAGCTGGAGGTGACTGAAGGGACAAACACCCCGACACACAAACGCCTTGCAGCACAGACACGAGGTTAAAATGTGCTGAATATTCCCGTGGTGCAGCTGCTCCAGCAGAAGAGCAGAAGCCCCCCAGTGCTGCCCTGGAGCCCGGGTACTTACACAAGAGAGCTGAGGGCTGTGGGACCGAGGTGGTGCTGCTGCCAGGCAGACACCTGCCCCAGGGACAGCATTCCTGGGGAGTTAAATCCCTGCAGGGCAGACAGGTCTGCGCTAGTCAAGGAGTAATCTAAGAGGGAAAAACAAACAACAAAGTAATGTACAGGGGGTTCATATGTATAACATGCAAATAAACACAAAACAAAGGCAGCTGATCCAAAGGAATCCAAACGTAAAAACTCTGAAGTCTGGGAGCAATCCTGCCGAGCTCACAGGGAGCTTAACAGTACACAGGCCTCCAAATGAAATATTTTTTTTCGCATTGTGCTTTCAGTTCCTCCATGTTGTGTCTGGGAGCCTGTTCCAAACCCACAGGTACAACACATTAATGGTGTATATACAGAGGTGTGCACCTTACAGTAAGACCTGGCATTTCTGAAGACATTTCAAAATGAAATAAAAAGAGAATTCATGTGAGTCACTAGGCAGGGATGGTGGATCTGGCCCTGAATTCACTGCAGACACCTGGGCTATGGCTCAGGTCCCAGCTGGGAGGTGGCAGCTCCTCAGACAAGACACAGGAACCATTTGGGGGGCTCAGAGGTCACAGAGCTCCTGGTCCTACAAGCTCCATCCAAAGCCAGGCCCTGAACAGCACTGGCTGCCCAGGCAGGCACAGGGATGCTGGAACGGCAGGACAGGGACCCCTCAGTGCAGTCCTACACACACATCACATCCTCCCCACAGTATCACTCCTCAGTGTCTGATCAAACTGTCACCTCTGTCTCACAGGAACAAAAGAAACCTCTTGGTGTGGAGCAAGCAAACACCATTCTTTACAATTTCAACTTAAATGGAGCCCGCAGAGCTCCAGCTACTCCAGGGCTCCCTCACTTCTCACTTCGTTCACAGAACTGAAGTTGTTTGCACTTGATCGTTAGCGCTCATGTTTTCTTTCAGGTTTGAAAATTAAGTCAAACTCTTCTCTGCTTTTAATTATTTTGTGATAAAGCTTCCCTAAAATAATTTTTAGTCTCGTGAGAATAGGACAAAATGTGAGCAGCCAAATTCAGGCTGTACTGCCACCAGAGGAACGAAACATTCCACTGAAGTTGGGTTTGGCTTTGATTTGTGTTTGGGGTTTTTTTTTTAATAGTATTGTCCTAAAATGCCACCAGCGTAACAATCTCTCCTGAGATGAGCCTTCTTGAACAATCTCCCCCTCCCATCCACTGACCTGTTTGCAGTGGATAAATTCGAGATCTCCCTAAACCAGCTCACGTTGGGAGGAGAATCCAGGGGCAGCAGGGCCCTGTGCTGTCAGAGACCCACACACATCCCTGCAAGGAGCTGCCTCAGGCCTCAGGAGTCCCGGCTGCTCCCAGCAGGTGAAGCTTCTTAAGCTGCCTTTTTGTTTCATTTCTTCACAGTTGTCACTTCACTGAAACTCTGAAAACCCTCACACGTATTTCTGCACAGCTTCAGAAAGGTTTGTCCCAAGATGACTGAACAAAAAAGCCCCTTTTGCAGGATAAAATTGAATTTAAAAAATAAAATCTGGGCAGCCCCTGCAGTGACCCAGACATGCACTGAGCCCTCAAAGCAGCCAGGCCTCCTCTGACACCTGCCCAGAGCAGCCCTGGAGATGGATGTGCTGGGCTGATGGGATTTGTCAGAGCAGACCTGAAGGAAACACTGATAGGAATTCAGTTCCTCTGTAATTTTTTTCTATTGCAATTACAGCTTTTATGACTATGGACAATTAACTTCTGACACTTCAGACAGAACGTGTCTGGTGACAGGGCTTTGAGGTATTTTTCTCAAAAGCACATATGTCACTACACAATTAGCTGCATTACTAATTCCCTAAATAATCACAGAGCTGCTGGCAGTGACAGGAGCACCCCTGCTGCAGGAGTGACCTGATGTGAGATGGACACACAGGAGCATCTTCTGCACCACAGCACCCATCACTGCTGTCACCCCCACGTGCAGCACTGGCAAATCTGTACCTCTGCAAAACAACTGACCTGAAGCCAGGAATTTATGGCTTGGTGTGCTCTGCCTATGTGTCAATTACTAATTAACTGATTGCAGGAGGGTTCAGTATTTTTTTGAAAAGCCTGGACTGTTTTAGAACCAGTAACTCTGTTGGTTCTGGCCCTTCCTCCAACAATATACAGAATACCAAAACAGATTATATAAAATAGGGTATTTGTGGAAAACTGATACCCAACATTTAATTAAGGATCCAAGAACTGAAACTATCCCTTCCAGTTCTGAAAAAAAACCAACCCTCTATCAATCCAGAAAAACAATTAAGGTATTTAAATTTTATCTTAGTCCTTGAATTGCAAAACTGAAATTGTGCTGTAAGTGGTGACTACCCTGAGAATCCCCAGGCAACAATTTGGTTTCAACATTGAATTTCTTCCTGCAAATCCCCTGAAAGGTTCAATTTAATAGAAACCATTCTAAAGTGTGTGAAAACCACTAAAGGCTAAAAGCTCTGCACAAATTATTTGTGTTATCAAAGGAAATGGGCTGGAGTTTAAAAGCACACCCCAGTGGTACCAGCACTTGTCCATTTCATGGGACATCAGTTCCCACTGCCTTTGCTGCTGCCTGAGATTCCAGCCCCTCTCAGCTTTTGGATGTTTCAGCCCCCAGCTCACAGGTTATTGTGAGTGAGGGAAGCACCCAGCTGGACAGAAGGGATGTGTCAGGGGAAACTCAGTGTGGCTGCTCTGGGCAGGAACCAGAAGGGTTTGCTCTGAACAGCCACTGACACAAGAGCTGAAGCAGCTTTGGGGCAAGACTCAAACCAAGGTCTGCACGTCCAGCTACTCCTGATCACCCAAAGCATCTGCTCTGCCTGTGGCACTGCTCCTGCAGCCCAACTTCTGCACTCCCTGCTTCAGAATTCACCCCCTCAGGACAGCTGTGTTTGCATCAACTTCACCAACTGGGCTGGTGCTGCTGCAGGGCAAATCCAGCCCCTGCCTGAGGCTGTGAGGAGTGCAGGGTCCCAGGAAAGCCCCTGGCTGGTGGCTGCACACTCCCTCTCCTGCTCCTTCCTGCTTGGCACTGCCCCGGTGCCAGCCACCGCTGAGGAGCTGAGCTGAGGAACACAAAGAGATACAAGAGGATGTCAGGTGCTTGGCTGGCTAAACTAAAAACTGCAGTGAAGACTTTCAAAGCTAAGAGGGAAGAAAATGCAAAGACTTTCAAAGCTAAGAGGGAAGAAAATGCATGAAATCCCATCTTCGGGGGCTGGAATTCCATCAATGCCCTGGTGGATGTTGGACAACCCTTCTGGTGGAGAGATTTTCCCCAATATCCAACCTGAACCCTCCCCTTGTGCAACTTGAGGCTGCCATTGCCTCATGTTCCATCACTGATTACTAGAGTTTCATGAACTACTTTCCCAACCAGCAAACCACTCATCACTTTTACATTACCAAATGCCTTACATCACACCCAGCTTGGATAAAAAGCAGTTTTAAGGTCCTGCAGACAATGGAAGTATCTGAAGAAGAGAAGCACCGAAGGATCAGCTATTGCCTCAACGTGAGGCACTCCAGCTCCCGGGGGGATTGCTGCAGGCTCAGTTTTGGTGAGTAAGAGCCTTCCATTGAACTGAAGAGCAAGAGCAAGTCAGGTGTCACAGAAATTGAACTTCCTGGGCCTGTGAGTCCCGAGGGTGCAGCCCCAGCCCCACCCAAGCCCTTACCAGTGTTGTAGGCAGTGGGCATGGCCGAGTACACCAGTCCCTGCGGGGGCAGGCTCGGAGTCGTCACCGACACCACGGGGGTGGCCAGGGGCTGCGTGGACTGAGAGCTGCTTATCCTTTGGGTGTTCTGCAAGGGATGGAAAGAACAAACCTGGTGAGACCAGGGAGAAGAAGGGGAAATGCAGTGCCAGTGTAACACAGCATGGCATTCCAGTGCGCTGCTCTCTGTATCTTTGGGTTAGGAAAGCATCCTTTTTGTCAGGATTGGTTTTCTAAAAAAGCTAAAACGTTTCAAGGCAACCAAAACGATCTTGGCAAACTGAAATGAAAAATTAATTGAAGGCTCACTGGGCCACTTCCCAAGCATGCAGATTTCAACAGTGTTAGCGTTGTAGGGCACACAAAAATAAATGCAATTTCTTAGGGATACACACAACAATTCTCAAAAGTTCTTAAGTGATTTTAAGAGTTTTGAGTCTTATTTTTAAAGAGGTTTTAGTGCAGATGGTGAGGTGTAGTTCCACAGAAGAGATTCTCCCACTTCACAGTTGTTTATCCAATTTTCCAAATCTCAGCTGCCAGTTTTGACACTGTGCTGACTACACCTGTCCTGAAAGGAACACAGAGATCTTCTAAATAAATTTATGTTGATAAGACTTCAGTGATAAAATAATCTTGCTGTTCCCATGGTTCCTGAGAAACTGCGAGAGTACTTGTTATAATGCAGATATGTTTCCAAGCAAATGACACTGGAGTTCACAAAGAGCAACAGTGCTTTTCTGACAGGGAAGTACCTAAACTAGATTGTCTCAGATCATTTAACTGTGGGCACAATTTGGCTTTTTAAGAACAGTCCTTCTTTCCCATATACTGGAATGAACATCAGCAGCAAACACATCACCCAAAATAAGCTCTAATCAAATTTGCTGGTTAGAAAATTAATTAAACACTGGTGAACAGCACCAGACAGCGAAGCTGCTGCCACAGAACGCTCTGCTCTCCATGGTGGCAACTGCAAACCTTCCTGAAAAATAGGAGGTTCTACACCATTTGGCCATGACAAGTACTGTCAAAAGCAGAAGATGTTAGGGTTTTATTTTTCAAGAATAGATAATTTACTTTTATTGGCAGAATTCTTAGAAATAGCAGCAGTCTCTACACCCTGTATTTCGACAAGGAGCTGGGTTTCAATCTGCTGGTAATATGTTTTTTCAAAGCAAACTTTTCTCTAGCTCTGAAAAAATATTTGCTACAAGAGGAGCAGTTTCTCATCTCTTTGGTAGGGATCCATTTCATAACTTTACAAGACTGAAGTTACTACTCCTTTCCCTTATTTCAGACACAGGTATTTCAGGATCTGCAGCACTTCACTTTTTTCCTCCACTCTAATCTTGAGAGAACGAGCAGCATTAAAAATGCATCATTCCCTTAAAAATATCAGAATGAGCAGGTACAGAAATGGGGCTGTATTCAATTTTAAGCTTCAATTTATGAAGATGAATTGAGGGTTATCAATCTTGTATCTTTCCCATTTAAAGAAAGAAATATATATCACAGCTCCCATATTAAAATTAGCCACAGCTGTCACTGGCTGCCAGCTTCTGATCTCTCTTGTGTCTGGCTGCTCTGGAATTCCCACCTTGGAGCCTCCCAAGGATTTGGGGGCTCTGGCATTTGTTGTCAAACACACACGTTGGCAGATGTGCCCTCTCTGCTTCAGAGCTCCCAGGTTTCAAAGCTCCAGTTCCCAGAGAAAGTCCCTCTGATTTTCTGTAATTGATCCCTTTAAATCACTTACGTACTTCTGAAAATCTCCCCTAGACCAAGTTTATCTGGCATAAAGAGATGTTATTAGAGCAGATTTTTGTGTCTGTCAGGAATTGACCTTTCTCCAAAGCTTTCTTGGATGGCTGCCTATAAAGTTGGGATTACTGCATAATGGAAAAGTAAAAAAGAGTATACTGGGAAACAATCCAGACCAAAGGATTTCCTTATGGGATTTTTTTTTTTTTTTTGAGTGGCTAATAAAGGTGGTTTTCTGAGGTAAATTCTTTCTGAATATAATTCTTGAAATACTCAGCCACATAAAGACACTAATCAGTATTTAGATCACCCCAATATCTGTTGTCCTTGGAGATTCATGATGAGTTTCAGGATCTCATTTTTAAATCTTTTTTAACTGGTGCAAATGTAGCAGGAAGAATTCAGTCTTTATTTCACGCTCCTCTACCGTTGCTAGCTGCTTTTCACATTCGGTGCTCAGCTCCAAGCACACGGAGCCAGCGCTCCCAGCTGGGGCTGGAGCTGCTTCCCACAGGAACGGGCTGCAGACAGAGCCTGCGGGTGCAGCTCGTGTTCCCCTGCCCGCCGAGGCAGCCTCGGCGCCGTTCCTTTGTGCCAGCGCCGTGCGGAGCCGCTCCCCGGCTCTGCAGCAGTCACTAGATGGCCCACGCCGCCCGCGGCTCCCTCCGCACCTCCCGCCGAGCTCGGGCCGGGCACGGGAATCCCCAGGCCCGGCCTTCCGTTCCAGTCCCAATCGCATCGGATTAAATGCTTTTACACTGAGATTTCCTTCTCGCACTGAAATCCAGACGCTCCTCTCTGAAGGCGAGAGGAAAGTGGGAGAGCTCTTTAAGTGCTCGAGGAGCAAGACATCCCAATAACGCTTTAAAAGTTCAATATTGCGTTTCAAAAACCATTTTCTCTAACTTTTTAAATCTATTTCTCATGTTTAAAGTAAAAATCAACCAGCAGCATGCATTCGTCAAGAAATGTATCTAAATCACTACATTTTCCATGCTTTCATGCAATTAGAGCCTCATATTAGCAACAGGTCCATGTCCAGCAAGTCAAGGTCTGCAATAGGTCGATTTATTTCTCTGTGATTCTGACACAGCATCTTCTGCCTGGTTTGTGCCACAGTGGCCAAACGATTTGAAATTTGTTCTAAAAATAAGTTACAAATTATTTTAGCCTTACGTTAATTTTCCAGACAGAATGCCAAATGTTAAAACCTTTGGGGGAAAAAAAAAATAGAAAACACACAAATCCCAAGAGTTTCCTTTTAAAAGCAGAATATCTTTCCACTGGAAAAAAAAGGTAGAATTATTCATTTGCAATTCTCTGTTCCTTTTGGTAAACAGGGAACACCCCTGTGGTTTGATAATCTCACGCAGGATGAAATAATTCTAACCTCCAAAAAGGTGACCTCACCAGCAATGATGTCATCTCCTTGAAAGGAAGAGAAGTAACACAGGGCTGGTGTTACAATCTGAAGAACTTCACAAGTGAAGCCACTTTCTAAAAATATTCCAATAATTTAGGGGATGGGGAGTGATTATTTGTATTTCATATAGAAGGCAGTATAAATCCTATACACATGGACAGTTACTTTGTAAGGCTCTTTTCCAATGTTCCCTCCAAGAAAAACAGAAACATTTTCAAGAAAAAAAAAATAGAGGTTTACAAATGGCAAGCACTGACTTTGGAAGTGTTTTCAACTTGAATTGGTCGGGTTTTGAGTTTGATAGAACAAATGTATTTTTGTCTGCTACCAAGGGAACACTGGAATTATTTAAAATATGTAATGAAACCATAGTTAAAAAGCTGTAGTGAAAGACATTTCCAGCATCTTGCTGTCTCTCAGCAAACAGCAGCCCAAACTCACCAACTCCAATTCATCCTCCTCCGACTGTACTCAGCAAACAAGAGGGATAACACAGTTACTAAAAATAGCATTGCTTTCAAATGAAAGAAAAAGTCACGTTTGTGCTTCAGGATTTTGATTCATTTTAATTAATAATGTGGATTTGCCACCTAATTCTGTAGATAATACTGCTACAAATTTAATACTTGATGAAACTCATGTCACATAAAACCTGCTGTACTGAGGAACAGTGGCTTTGGGGAAATTGGTGCAGCAAGAGCTTGGTGACCCCAAGGACACGGTGCACACGTGGATGTGCAGCACAGCAGCCTCTGCCTGCATGATCCAATAAACCAGCTCAGCAACAAAGTACTTTTCACATACAAGCATCTACTCTGAAATCTCCTAATTCCCCCAGAAACACAGGCAAACCCAAAGCTGACTATGATGTTGCTCTTCACAACACAACAATAAATAGGTGCTGTGCACCACTAACATCAGAACTGCATTACTGCTCCCATTTCTAATTAAAAGTGTAATTGTCACTGTAATGATCAGCCAGAGTACTTCCTATCTCTCCTACACTTCAGTATTCCTAGAAAAACCTTTTTTTTTTTTCAAGAATCATTACTCTGAGGCTAATTATAGCTTCTGTTACTTGGATTAATTTGGTATTATTCATCATGAGTACCAGTAACAAATGTAAGCACTTGTGGCAGCTTAAAGACAAATAGGAATTATACAGAGAGTACTTGTGTTGTTTATATCCTGCTCCTCCTGGTTATGGCCCATTCTTCCATACACAGAAAACGTCCACAGAGACACTGAAAATTTCTACATGGCAGCAAAAGAGTAAGACCAAAGGATTTGGCCAAGTAAATTAAAGGAAAAAACAGAGTAACACTTCCTGCAAGACCTGTTCTGGGCTCGAGGCCGTGGCTGCCTCACGGCTGACACGAAACCCGTGTGCTATTCCCAGCCTGGCTGGACAAACACTGGTGCCCAGATGCCAAAGTGCAGAGCAGCAGTGCAGAGCACCTCAGAGCTCCCTGAGAGCCCCACAGGACAGCCAAGGTCACGGTGCCACATCAGAGCAGTGCAGCTCTCAGCCCTTCCTCACCACGGAAGCTGCACTTCACATTCCACAGCCATTATGACCCAGGAAAAACAGGTACAAAATGTGCTTTAGGGCACGTTAATAGAGCTCACATCACCAATAAGATCAGCCATGCCTCCACAGGATAATGGATAGCCCTTTTTAAAACCCACATCCTCCAAACCACTGGAGTTCTCAGTACCAAGTCAGAGGGATGTCAGATCAAAACACCAAAGTCCCCAGCCCTGTGTCTACCATTGTGCTCTAACCACATTAAGGTCAGTCTGCTGTTTTACAGCTGTAAAAACTCCTTACAAGCTGAACTTCTGCCCAGGTCACAATTTGTCCTTTTGATTTTCATCAGTGGCATTTCAGAACAGCCCTCTATTCCTGTAGCCTATGGTAAGCAGGTGAGACAGCTTCTCCCCGTGTGTGTGTGGGCAGAAGAGTCGATCCCCACAAAGCCAGAGCAGGAGAAATGCTTTAACTCACCAGTGGCGGCATCATGCCCTTGCTGGAGGGGGGGATGACCACACGCAGGTCGGGTTTGCGGTTGTTCATGCCGAGGTTTCCCCCTCCCGGTGGAGGTGGGGACTTGGTAGGCATGACTTTGCCTAGGCCATTCCCACCACCACTGGTACCAAGTAGACTCGGTGAAGCTCGGGAATTCACAAACCCATTTCCTGAAAGAGGAAAAACAGATGGACTGTAAGACTGAGGAGAAGGACAATACAAAATTTTGGTGCCCACGTACCAGTTATGAAATATTTATTTCGTAAAACTTCCGATAACGAACTTCCCACAAGGGGCTGAGTATTGAACAATCGAACACACACAAACCACTCTGACCAGAGGATCAATATGGAAAGGGAATATCACTTCAAGGGCATGCTGTGGCAGCTTAAATGCTGAGAAGAGCAAATTGCCAAAGAACTATTTCTAATAACATCCGTTGTGTTTAGTTTGCCCTTTGAAGCTCCTCCAGGCTGAGCCTGCAGAAAAGTGAGGGTTTTGCACAACCCCACTTGGTCCCCACCCCCACAGAGAACATGGACTGCACTGAATTGTTCCTGTAAGAACAAAAGATCAGCTCTTCAAAACTCTGTTTCTAAAATTTATTCCTCATATACCTCCAAAATCAGTAGGACTAATTTCAGTATCAATATTTACTGTTTGATTATTGTATTTATCAACAATGAGGGGAACAAATCCTTTCCCTTCAAATTCATTCCAGATATACACATCATTTATGCCCATAGGTTTATTTAACAAAGTCTTTATCTTACTCCTGGTACTTGTTTTAAAGGGAATTGGACAAGCCAAAGCCTGCATGTCCAAGATTCAGCACTGAAGTCCCCAAAAGCTGAATATGCTCAAGGTAGAGGCCTCAGCTCACACTCAGAACTGACCAGAAAACAGCACCCAGGCACTGAATCAGTGAAGTGCCCAGTATTCTATTTTCCCATCCTGACAGAAAGAGCAATCATGTTAACCAAAATATATTTCTCAGAAAAAAAAATTAAAACCACATTCCAATCGCAGAATCATATTTATAGCAACAATTCCCAAAATACACAAACCTTATTCAGCTGCAAACAGAAAAAAAGTTGTTAAGGAGAATTTTGCAACAGGGAACCCCATAGTTCACCCTACAGAACCTGTGTGTGTGTGTGTGTATAAATAAACACAATTCATAGTAAGATTCTGTTTGCACTAACACTGCAGGTCTGAAAGCAGCTTTTATAGGCACAATCAGGGAAAAGTCTACAAGACAAAGTTCACTGTGTGGGAAATTCTCTCCTAATCACCCATAGCGCCACACTGGCATGAATTTTGCATTATTATTCTAATTTGAATAGGCCCCTATGCCCAATCCAATTTTATTGCATTAAATACATATTAATCTAAAAGCAATTAAAATAAGAAAGTTGTCAGTGTCACATTCTACTTTCTTTAGCAATATTTTTAATGCCTTTAAAAGCACAGCAAGAAGGAAGAACAGCAACACGTCTCAGCAAGGGCACAAAACTTCATGGAGGTGCTGGTATAACCAAGATACTCAGCCAGGGCACACTGAGAACCTCGATGGGAATTCACCAGGATGCTGCAAGGAAGCCTCTTCTGGATTTACTCATTATGTGGATTTCCCACTGTGCCAAAAGCCTGACCATACATGGATGATCTGATATGTCCCTTGAGTTTCCCAAGGTTAACAGAGCAAGGAGGAGTCATTCTAATTTAGTACTTTCCTGAAGCATTTGCATAGGAGGTATGGGAATATGACTTTTAACTCAGAATTTATGGGGGAAAGAAGGAACACAGCAAAAAGCAAAGTTTTTAATGTCAGCATTCTTCCTTCTGTATTAAAAACCACAGCAAAAACTCATTTTGTGATTAAAGGATCTACATTCCTCAGCAGAAAACAGCAGAATCTGTTCAGATGCTTCTAGGTTAGTGATAAAATTTAGGTGGAGTGGTTGAAAAGTTGGGCTGGAGCTGAGAATACACACTAGAGCTAAATATACTCTTGACTGGTAGGAGAAAATTCTCCACAGCTGGGTCACATGGAAAAACCAACAAGCCAAAAGGAGAAATTTAGTTCTGTGCTACCCTTAAGGTTCCTGAAACTGAGCCGGTTTTCGTAGAATGATTTTGTTAACACAGTTATGCATCAATTCCTATCCATTATAAATGAGTGCAGCATGAGTTACAGCCAGCCTGCAGAGAATGAGACACATCCTACACAATGGACAGGGTAAAAATTAAATGGATTTGCAAACACACTAGGGAGGAAAAATATCAGAAAATGGCATCATTTTCACCAAATTCTATCTGCAACTTTGGTATGGCACCTCCCATTTTCAGCAAAAATGCCAGAGCATTTAAAGAACTTACTGTTATAACGGAAGTCTGGGCTTTAATGCAATAATAAATAGCATTTTATTGCTCACTGGGGCTGTCAGTGTCACCTTTCCATGGCAGGGCTGTGAGTCTGAGCAGTCTGGGCTGCCCAGCAATCCCACTCTGTGCAAACAATGGGGTTCTGTACAGCACTTTGGGCCATCTGATGATACCATTTCCTGTCCTCTGGTTCAAGTATTTTGGTAGCCCGTGTGTTAAATCTGGACAGTGTCTCTCTTCCACACCCAATCCAGTCATTTCCTGAGCCCTTATTCCAAGGCTGTGCCAATCTTTCAGAAACATTTCATGCTTTTAGTGGTGCTGTCAAAAACAACAAACTCCCTGCCACTGCCTGCTCTGCGCAGCATCAGGCAGCAGCAGGGCAGAGTCAAAGCATTTCTTCTGACCAAAGCCTGAGCACTTCTCAAAAGGAGTGTTTAGAATATATTAAAAATGGGAGAAACAGTAACAAAAAATATCTTAAGTGTGCAATACTATGGGTATGAATCCAACAGCAGCCCTTAGTGATAAAGAGCTGGCACTGAACACTGAGCAAACACTGGAGTGTCTCTATCGATCACCTGAAGGATCATATGCTGGGGCTGCAATAAGAGTGCAGAATATTCATTTTTAGTATGAAACTTCAAGCCTTTTTCTTTTTAATAATCTAATAAGAAAATCAAATTACCAGTTAAGAGTGAAAGGATAACTGAACGTGTGGTATTTCTTAGAGCAAGGTCAGGAGCCAGAAAAAGATAATGAGTACAGGATGATGCAACTACACAGCCCTTTGCCAAACCAAGGCCTTAATAACCCCATAAATTCTACTTACTATTTCATACAATACAGAAATTGTTTCTACCCTACCCGCTATAGATCTTCCCCAGAGACAATACTTTATGTCTAAAAACGTTTTCAAACTGGAAATGGAAACAGAATATAAAATCCTACATGTGTGTAAAAATACAACCATTTTTACTTCTGAAGGAAGAGTTTTATTTAACTCTAATTCCTTAAAACAGACGTGAAAGCATGTTCAAAACAGTCCTTTGGAAAACACACACCAAAGCAAATATAAGCTCTCAATTAGATGAATCATAATTTAATTAGATTTGATGATAAAAAACCGTGCCAATGTACATTAGCCTACTTCTTGTTTAGTCAGAAAGTGTTTACTTTTGAAGTAACTTCTTTTCTGAAGTGAAATGTTACAACCCACCCATGATACCAACTGGATATTCTGCCTTCAGAGACATAATACAGCTTAATCTCATTTACTGTCCTGCAGCCCAAGACACAGCATTCAATTACATGAGCCAGACTCATATTTCACTATATAAATCACATCAGCTGAAACAATGAACACACGTGGCTGGAAAGTACTCCATGTACTTATTGCTACTCAAGAAATAAATTACAGGCATTGATGCCATTAATCTTTTGGGATTTTTTTTTTTTTTGTGGCTCATTTTGGAGAAAAATTGAACACAGTTATACATTGTTCTGGAATAACTGTGGGCAAGCAGCTAAGCCATGTAAAATTAAGCAAAAATAAGGACAGTAGTAAATAAATATTTATGCCTCCAGTGACATCATACAACCCAAGAGACGTCACACAATTAGAAGCAAACTGAAAACTGTGTCTGCAACAAGCCACTGATTCCCAAGGCATCAGGAGGTCAGATAAGATCTACTGAAGGAAAACATTTACATGAAGAACCTTGGGCAGGGGGACATATTGAAAGTAAAACCAACAATAGCATTTCTGTGTGCATTAGTTGCTCAATTTGTTTGCTTTGGGATTTAGTATGACAGGTTCAAGTGGAAATTAAAACCAGCATATGCCATTCCTACCATTTGCAGCTCTGCACAGAAATCACTGCTGATTCTACCATCTTTCAAAAGGCTCCAGTTCTGTGTTAGCATTGGAAAGAATTTACTGTAATATCTTAAGGAATCTGAAATAAATGTATTTCTACTGATCTTTACAAATCAATATGTCAGATAATACTATAAATAGAATTAAAATATACCTTTGACAGTAATGTAAGGCCTTGAAACATGTCTAACATGTAAGATTTATGCTTCTAAGGCACTACTTTAGATATTAAAAGGCAGCAAAAAAGAAATACACATGACTAAGTGTCAAGGGAATGCTTAGTCATGTTAGAGAACTTTAAAAAGAGCTCATTTCCCAGGTTGTTGGAAATTTTCTTTTGCCTACAGCGACATAAAAGGAGAAAGAATTTTCAAGGATATTTAGAATTTAAAGGGGTGGTTATTATTCAGAATGCAATAGCAAACCTAAATAAAGGCATATTGCTCTTGTATCTGAGTGAAACATCACCAATAGCAACTGGATGTCTTTTTGGTCTTTAGTCAATTAAACAGATTACAGTTAATTACATCAGTTTACTTCCTAAACTCACTGATTTCTGTGTGTCTATACGAAGCCAATGTAAAGAGTGGCAAAAAAAGGAGGAGAGAAATGGTGTTTCCAACAACCTGGGATGTGGCAGAGTATCCTGGGCAAGGGGACATTATGTAAATATTGAGACTTACTTTAACCCAGCTGGGGATTAATAATTTGTTCTCTGTATGGCAAATTCTAACCAGAATTGTCACGTGCCTCTCAGTAAATCAGAAATTTTGGTAAGATAAACACACATAGGTTTCAACTGAAACCTAGGGGTAGTTCAGGGGCTGAACTGACCTCATGTCATGCAGATGGGTGGTTTCCAAGGAGAAAGAGCTACAGTCAAAAAAAAAAAAAAAAAAAAAAAAGGAATAAAATACTTTTTTTCTC